>JBBYHM010388732.1:4062-14863 GCA_038381775.1 Adansonia rubrostipa | reverse complement strand
ATGGACAAATCAATTTGGAAATTGAGAGGACACTCAATAGAGACATGCACGTGATAGAAAAAAAAAATTGTTCAATATTGCAATCAACAGTGTTTTTTGCACGGAAAAACACTCTGTAAACGGGCCGACATCGTTGGCTCCAATCCTCTGATTGTCCAACATAAAAGTCATTTCCTACTTAGGAAAAAAACAACGGAAAAATAATCGTACTGACATAAAATATAATATAAATTATTGTAAGAAGTTATTAATTTAAATTTAAAATAATTGAAATTCAAACAATTAAAAAGATTAATATGAAATGTTTCAAAATTAAATTAATTTTGACTTTACAATCCAATAATTTAAACTCTAAATAATTTAAATTTAAATTACCAGATTATTAAATTTAAAAAGGAATTACTTTACATGCTTGATTGCTACCTGCAATAATGTTTGTAAATGACAAATTTTGTAAGATTTTATGTGTTTTATTTTACTGTATCTTCAATATTTTATAACACTTTGATTTTGTTTTCCAATTTTTTTTATATTCTCTATTTTACTGATAATTATTTTTTATATATATTTTCTCCGAGAATTTGAAAGATGTTGGAAATGTCCTTGGAATTTTCAAAACAACTTTGTTTCAACTGTAGAAACGGTGTCATAAACTTAGCGAGTCACAGTCACACTCTCAGCACAAGGCTTTCAGTTGGGCCTAAGGATCAACCTGGTTCGAGCATAGTTGTTTACAAGGCAGTGGTCCAATCAAGAAATGACCCCACCGGTCCATAGACATGGCGGGTTATCCTCTTGGTCCTGTCCGATCCGGTCTGATTTTAATTTTTTTCCATTCCAAATTGATTTGGTTCATAACAGTAATTATATATTAAAATAATATTTTTTATTAAAATTTAATTATAAAATATAAATATTAATATGAAAAATAAGTTTAATATTTTATTAAAGGATGGACTGACGGATCAAGTGCGGTCAAATTCAAGTCTAGGCTTATACTTTAAATTTTTTTCAAGGCGCGGCTTGGCTATAGGCATCTCTACTGCAGGATATATTATTATAATCATTTCTTTTAATTCTTTTATCAAAAATTTATATATTCATATCATATTTATATATTTTTATTTACTATAATCATATTTATAGTATTTTATATTTATATAAACTCTGATACGTTAATAATGAGTGTTAGATAAATTTTTAACATATTTGTGTATTTATGTCATATCTATTTTAAATTATCAAATTTATTTATTTTTGTAATTATTTATATTTATAAAATATTGTATTTTTTCTTAAATTCCTTGATTAGTAAGAGTAGTATAAGTTGAAACCAGAGGAATAATTTATGAGTAAATTTTGAATTCTTTAGTCACAGTCTCTCGTATAAAAAATAAAATAAAAGATATTTATTTCGAGAATCCGACATTTTATTTCAGATAAATTCTTTTATAATTTAAGTAAAATTGACTGTGTTTTAAAATGTTAGTTTCAAGTAGGATTGTTTGAAATCAACTGTATAAATTAAAACTTGCAGCAAGAATCTTTGATAATGGTTTTTGTAGGGAAAACCATAAAACATATTGCATAGGTTTAACTACCCAAAATTTTTTTTCTTTTAATACGGAAGCCATTAAAGGTACAACCAATAACTTAGCATTATATGAAGCATTTGAAATATAGGAAAGAAATTCAAAGCAAGTCACGGTTTGAAATAAGAGAATGATTATAATATTGATATATAAATTTGAAATATGTTATATTCATATTTTAAAAATAATTATATGAATTAATTAAATTAAATTTTAAATTTAAGTTTGGATATTTTTATTATTAATATTCCTCATTTATTTTATTGAATTGTCAAAAATTCTTTCAATTTATTTTATTTATGACAATGGTTGATGATGATGGGAATTTAAATTGTATTATACTAACACGAAGGATAGTTGCATTGAAGAGAAACAAAGAAGATAATCAGATGGAAAAGAGCAAAGATTACAGAGATATTTTTCCCCCAACTAAAGGAAATTTTGATACAGGCCTTCTAATTTTATTTGTTTTTCATAAGTATAGTAAAAAAAAATACTAAAAAATAGGAAAAAAATAATGATTTGTTGGCCTAAAATATGGGGCTTAATTAAACATTATGATGCAACAATTTTTTCAAAGTGAATAAGCCTGTTATCTGCCAACCTGGAATTATAAGCAGATTTTTTGTACTCAAACCATGTAAATTCTTTGTACAAGCTTTGCTCTCCTTTCATTAAAGATGGCAATGGAACTATTTTCTCACTCAAAGGTGGTCCACAAAAATAAATCATTGAAAGCCTAGATTTGTCACCATTGGCCAAAACCCTATGCTTCACACTTTTAAACCTTCCATTGGTCATAACCTGAAACATCAACCCACCCAAAACAAATATAGGAAAAACCCCATTAGAGAGAACTCAAAAGGAAGTGAAACTAAAACTTTTTATAAAACCCAAAGATTCTAAAACTACAATGGTATTACATTTGATAAACTGATATTAGATATATTTTCATACTTTTTGTATATATTTATGTATTATTAATAAATTAAATAATATCAATTAAAAATAAAATTATCTATATTTTTTAAAAAAATTTTAATATAATTTTATGACAGTTTAATAATATATAAATATATTCACTATAAGTGGATAAATATAAAATCCAACTACCATTCCCAAAGTTTTTTTTTTTTTTTTCATACTGTTTTGGACTTGGGATAAAGTGATGGCAGTTAGGAAGTTTACACAGCTAAGCTGTTTTTATTTTTTAAGAAAATTTATTAGTGGGGACTTAGGTGAGATATTAAGTGATCAGCGATTCGAAAGAATACTCCAAAATACATCATTTTTTTTTCTTGCTAAAATTTCTCTTTAAAAACTCAACAAAAACTAAATCAAAAGTAATTTTTTTTCCGACTAGAAAGAATCATCTTTTCTTCATAGCAATGGGGAAATTGACTGAATGAAATGTGTTTAAATAAATGAAATAGGAACTTTTCTACTATATATAATTAGGTAAAAAATGCATCTTTTTTTGTTTATTTATTTATTTATTTTTTTACCTGTAAGGAGTCACCAACATTGATGAAAAATGAGTTTCGGTCAGGTGGCACTGACATCCAATTGCCATCTCTAAGAAAGATTTGAAGGCCAGAAGTGTTGTTGGATCTTAGCACTGAAATGATTTGTGGGTCAGTGTGTTCTCCGAATCCAATCACATTGCTGCCGTGAACATCATCAGGGCATGGAGGGTAATGGTTAAGCCTGAAAACGGAGTCACTCTCTTCATCCATCACCAGCTTACTCAACACATTCCTTTGTTGAATCTTTAGCCCATCAGCTATCATTTCCAGTATCTCACATGCCATCTTCTTCACCTCTGACATATAATTATTCAAGGCTAACCTGAAAAATAACCAGTACGAAAAGTTGTAAAATAAAAAATAACCCAACAAAAGAAATGAATGTTTTCGATTGCTTTACGTTTATTGCGATTGTAAATGTAATATTTGCTATCACAATCAATTCTGAGTGATAAATATAGGCTATAAATATCGATATAAAAAATGTAAAAGTCACAAAATAACGAATGTAGCATTATGTTGCTGTCATTATTTAAGTCTGGCCATGAGTGACTAGAAAATATCCAGGAAAAAAAAAATGCAGAATTCAGTACTTGGAAAAGTTTCCCAAGATTTGGTAACATGCCTGAAAGTTTCTGGGTTTTGACCTGGAAGGAACCTTATCAGGTTTGGATCTTGATTAGTTGTCAGGAGAAGATATTCAACCCAACCAACATCACCGTTAAGTCCAATCCTTTTATTACCGTAGCCATAAGGCTTAGGTTGCCCTGTTTTCTCTTTCTCAGAAAGCGGAGAAGAGAAGAACTCGGTGGCTTCAGATTCCAGCCTGGAAATTAATTCCATTGGAACTCCATGGTTGATCACCTTGAAGAATCCAAATTCTTCACAGGCTTGAATAATCTGGTGTTTGGATTCAGGTTTTGACAGGTCTATAATGGGGATCTGAGTGAACAATGTAGTTGGCTTAGTGCTGTTTCTGATATAAGTGAACTGTTCAATTGCCGGTTTTGACAACACCACCATTGTGGTTGTTGACGTTATTGTTCTTGGTTTTCTCTTTATGAAAATAAGAGAAACAGATGGAATAAAATTGAATTATTTTGGTGATTTTTTTTCTTTTAATTTCTAGAAAAAGTGAATGGGCAGAAGGGGCAGATGAACAAATGGCAATGCGTTTTGCTTGGCTATTTATAGGAATAGAGAAGAGAGAATGTTTCAATAAAAGGAAATAAGAAACAATATATAGGTTTTATTTGATGCATTTTTCGTATATAAATTTATGCACCGTAGAATGGATTATGTTACGACACTTCGATTAGGGGTGAACATTTAGTAAGTTCAATCGGTTTGGTTTCAAATTTCCTAAAACCAATAAACTGAATAAACTTTTAAAATGAAAGTTTCGATAAAAAAAATCTCAAAATCAAAATAATCAAAACAAATTTAAGTTGGTCAATTAGGTCGATTTAGTCGGTTTCAAAACATAAATTATTTATATTATTATATTAAATAATTGCATATTATATAATATAAATTATTTTAAATTATTATATAAATATAGTTTATTTATATTATATAAAATATAATTAAAAATAAAATAAAAGGGTTGGATTATTCAAGCTATTGGGTCATCAATTTTGAAAACCGACAACAAACTAAATTAACCAATTGATTTCAAAATAAATGAATCAACTGAACTTGATTGGTTCAGTCAATTAAATCTATCCAAACCTATTAAACCTATTAATGTTCACCCTTTCACTTCATTACTAAACAAATAAAAAATAAATTCTTTAAAAATAAATACATTGACTATATTTTTTAACATATGGCATAACATGATTCGTTATTAATATATATTGATAGTTCATTGAAATATAAATCCACAATATATATATTATCAATGAAAGAGAAGAGAATATTTTTACTTTTTATAAAATAAAAATAAAAGAGAAGAAGAAGATACAATGTTTTTTGACTGTTAGAATTTTTTAAAAATAAATACTGTAATTACAGTAACTTTGAACCTGTGGCATGAGATGATTTAATTTTAGTATATACTGATAGCTCCTCAAAATATAAAATACCAATTAAAAAGAAGAGAATGTTTTTATTTTTTATAAAGTAAAAATAAAAGAGAAGAAGAAGATACAATGTTTTTTGACTGTTATTTTTACTCCAAAACAGTCTTAGTTTGGCTATCACTATCAACAGCTTTCAAAAAAAAAAAAGCTATGGAGTCAACAGCAATGGCTTATTATTATTATTATTATTATTATTATTATTACAAAACAGATTTCATGTATCTCATTCATAAAGGATGGGTAAAAAGGTCAAGTGATGAACAGAAGAGGGTAAAAAAGTTAAAAAAAATTAAGTGTGCTTTGTTGGAAATAAAAATGAAAAGAAAAAATTAAAAAATTATCATTTTTCATATTTATTAATAAAAATAAATTACTTTAAATTAAAAAAATGAGAGTCATAAAGTATATTTATGACACTATTCATTATTTTTTTAATTATTTTAATCTTAATTTCTAATGATATAATAGTAAAAAAATATACTTTTTGTTTTCTTTTTTCTCATTTTTCAAGCATATCAATCAATGATAAGAAAAAAATTATTTTTTCTTTCCACTTTGCTATATTTCCTACTAAGCACACTAATAAAAAAAAATTTTTTTTTCTATCTTTTCATTTTTTATATCAATTTTTTATCTTTTTAAATTTTTTTTACCCATACCAACCAAAGCCCAAATGCTTCTAACATACAGATCAGTTGGAAACTAACCCTTTCATACTATATATATATATATATATATATATATATATATATATAATATTAAGGGTTTGAATTTAGAACTTCTAAGACTTTCCTAAGTTGACACACAACATGACGCCTAAAGAGAATTAGTATGAGATATTCATAAATTTTTTTTTAATGTTTGAATTCGAATTTATCTAATTAATTTAAAATTTGAATTTATTTTTAATCTGAATTCATATTCAATTTTTTAAATTAAAAAGTAATTTAATTAGATATTTTAATATATTAAACATTCAAATTTATTAATTATTGTTAAAATAAAAATATAAAATTAAATAAGCAAATATGTAAATAAATATGAGACGAGGATATCAAACATTATCCATATCAATATCAAAGTGAATTCCATAATAAATATACAAGAGTTTATATATGAATTTACTTATAAATCTAATATCCAAATTCGTAAATTATCCAAATATGCCATTTTTGAATTCATAAAAGATGAATTAAAAAATGCCATATATCTAATTTTTTACTATTCATTGCTATTCCTAAAATAAAAAAAAAATCTTTCATTTTTTAAGTATAAAAAAATCATAAGAAGATAAATGATTATAAACGATAAAATTCAAACTTTAAACTTATTAAAAGTTTGTTCTTAAAAATAAAAAACACCAATCAACTAATTAAATATTGGATTCGAAGGTCTTCCATTTTGAATTGTCTTTTAGGAAGAAAATTAGAAATCTTATCTCCCTTTGATTATTCTCTTTTCTATATGCAAGACTTAAAAGTCTTAAATGCTCTATTAGAAAGAATCAAAGTTGATTTCCATGCTCTAAGGGTCTAAAAAAAAGTCATAACTCATAAAATGGCTTACCTATTAATTGAAACACATGTTACATTAATGTTTTCTAACTTTTTTTTATGTTAAAACTTTACCTCAAATTTCATGTTTTTTCTAATACACAAAATTGCTTTATACTTAGGTTACAGAAAAAGACTTAACCTTTTTCTCCTTGCCTCGTAAATAAATTGTATGTTTCTTTTTTTTTTTTTCAAATTCAACTTCTGAAAATTTTAATTTTAACCAATGAAATGTCTTATAAAAAATATTATTAATTTACTTGATAACTGAGTGGACGTTAAGTATCAATTTGATATTTAATTAAGTTTCATTAATAATGGGTTTGTTCTTTTTTTTCTTAATTAAAAAAGTTGAAAGGACATTGCTACGATTTCAATTTTTGTTGAGGGTATATTAAATATCGAGTTTGATTCTCCATTGGACCTTCCTTTGTATATAATTGAGATATTGGGGTTGAAGGGATTGACTTGAAGGTTCACGAGGAACAGCTTAGAAAAGAATATGTTGTTAGGGGAAACCTTGATTTCGAAGTCTCTATATATCTTACAATAATTTTTAACTTTGTGGCATTTGCTTACTATGTAAAATATTAGATTTGATCCCCTTATAGATAATTTTTTTTTTATAATGGAGACCACAATTTGGTGATAAAGGAATGCTTGCATTTGTCAAGATTTGGATTCTAGATCTACTGGAAGCTATCTCTTAAATTATTAGGTATTGGACTTAAATTTAAATTGGGAATCGGTTTAGATCATATAAGATTTTATTAGCTGTAGATTATTTGGTCATTAAGTTTATTTATTGAGTAAATATTCTTAATAAAAAAAATCTTAGGGAGAATTTTTAATGATTAAGTAATTATCTCTATAAATATGAAGATACGTGCAAACCTTTAAAATAAAGAATGACAAAGATGTGAACCTATTAGTGTGTTGGTTGAAGGGTTTGTAGCTTTCTCCATACAAAAGCTACATGTGTGTTGATTATGAGGAGGTTTTATACCTTTCTTATGCAAAAGTTACTAGCGTGTTGATTGTGAGCAAAGTTTGTAGCTTTATCCATGTAAAAGCTACAAGTTTGATCAGTGTATTTTTTATAACCCTTTCTAGGGTTAGTGGAGCTAGGCTAAGAAGGTTGAAACACTTAAAATTGTTTATTGTTTTATTTCTCTCTTATTGATGTTTTTATGGCCCGTCACTCTATCTCCAATAACTAGTATTAAAGCCAAGGTTTAGGACTCATCGTGATGTGATCATGAGACTCATCGTGATGTGATCATGAGTAATGGCGATTATTCAGTTTCAAAGGAGATTCTGTTATTATGGACTGTGATCATGAAATTGAAGACATGTAAGAAGAGAATTGTTGCAAATGGAGCTGTATGGAGATTTCCAAATTGATCAAGTGCTGCAAATCCTAGGTTGATATAGCTAGTTAAGATCTTCAAAGACAAACAATACAGAGAGATAATGCTTATTAAAGCGGCATTCAAGATTGATTTGATAATGATGAAGTTGAAATTAATTGCAGGCCAGTTGGAATTTGTGTCTAGGTGGAAATTGGTATTTGACCCAAAATCAAATTAGGAATAAGTTTAGATTTGTTAAAATTCTATTGGTTATAGATCACTTTGTCACTAAGTTTTTTTAATGAGTAAATATTCTTAATAAGGAAAGAAATCTTAATGAGAATTCTTGATGACCAAGTAATTGTCCCTATAAATATGAAAATAGGTTTAAACCTTTAGAATTAAAAATGAAAGACATGTAAACCTTGTGAGATCTCATTGCGGAAAAATGGTTTGTAACTCTATCTATGCAAAAGCTTTTATTGTGTTGGTTGGAGGGTTTATAGTTTTCTCCGTGCAAAAACTACTAGTGTGTTGATTGTGAAAAAGGTTTCTAGCTTTCTTAGTGCAGAAGCTGCTATTATGTTAATTGTGAAGAGGGTTTTTAGTTTTATCCATGCGAAAACAACTAGTGTGTTGATTGGAGGGTTTGCAACTTTCTAGGTGCAAAAAATACTAGTGTGTTAATTGTGAGAAGGGTTTGTAGCTTTATTTGTGCAAAAGCTATAAGTTTGATTAGTGTGCTGTATAAAACCCTTTTTAGAGTCAATACACATAAGCCAAAAGCGCTAAACTATGTTAAAATTGTGTGTTGTTTTAGTTCATTTTTGTTAATGATTTTGTGGGCTATTTCATAAACCAAGTAAGTTTTAAGTTTAACCCTATAAGCTTTTATCTAACAAGAAGAATTTAATCGTTCTCCTTAAAGAATACAAAGTAGATTTATGCTTTACTAATAAATACAAAAGGGAAGGGAAGGAAGGGTTCTTGCAACCTAAATATTTTTTAAAAGAAAAAATTTGAAATGCTATACATTTCTACTTAAAAATAAAGGTAAAATTATGTTTAACCTCTTTAAACTTTTTTAGTTTAAACTTCCATTTGTAAAAGATATAATAGGATTTGGAACACTTTTATTAATGCAATTCTCTATATTCTTTTTTTTCAATCAATAAAAAAGATACATTTACATTATTTATTTTATTTAATACTTTTTTATTCTATGCTGATAAGGAAAAAACAAATAAAGAAAGTTAACCTATTACAATATCTAACATGAATTGTGCATTTGACTTATTTTGTTTTTTCAAAATATATGTAATCTTATAGTTTACTTTTATAATATGAAATAATTTTTTACATATTTTAATTAGACTGTAGATTTTTTTTTGATATTGAGACTATTTTTTATGATTTTTTATATGCAATATGAATTACTGTATTTAAAAATTTTATTTCATGGTAAGGAACTTTTATATTGTTAGCAAATTTAATATCACATGAAATATTTGAATTTAATGTTTTCATACCAAAGTTATCTTTGGATCAAGTCAAATCAGGTCAAATAACAAAAATTTTTATTTGTTCAAGGATTGACTTTATTTAAGCCAAAGGATAACCTGATTCTTGAAAATGTTTATTTTATACATAATTTTTATGTTTACCTTAAATTTATATATATCTGAGTCCCCTTATTGATATTTTTGGCTTCATTTATGCTAATATGTAGACCTGTCAATTCTAGCCAAACCTAAAAAACCAAACCAACTCATTTGACCTAACTCGACTTAACTAAAAAAAGTTAATAACCTAAAAATTGACTAGCTTAAACTCGAAAATACTTGAACTTGAAATTATTCAAATCCAAAATTAGTCAAACCAGAAATGACCTAAGCTCGAAATAGCCTAAACCCGAAATAACTTGAACCTAAAATGACCCAAAGTCAACATGAGCTGAACAATTAACTCGAAATGACTCGAATCCAAAATGACTAAACCAAATAAACTTGGGTATTAAACCTAATTGACCTAATTGTTAAACCTGATTACTTGAACCCAAAATGAGTCGAATCTAGAGTGACTTAAACCTAGTAAACTCAAGTGTTAAACCTGATTGACTTGAACCTAAAATAAATCGAAACCCAAAATAACCTAAAACCTGAAATAACCTAAACTCGAAATAACCTAAACTAGACTAACTTGAACCCAAAGTGACCTAAACTGAAACAGTCCAAAAATCTAAAGATCTGAAATGACCCAACTCAAGTTATCCCAACTCAACCTATCAATTAACAAGTCTAATGCCTCGTTGGCTTTAATCTTTTCAACTTTGTTGTTATTTAAACTTTTTTTATCAATTTAAGTCTTTCAATATTATGAAAAAAAATAGATACACTTCTTAGAAAACACATTTTAGAAATGCATAATATCATTGTTTAAAAAACCAAATCAGATCACCCTAATTCAACTGGTTAAATCGGGAATGAAAGGTTTAACTGATCCAGACTATTAGAAAACCAAGTTTCAATTGAACCGGCCTAGAACTGATTCAACCAATAAAAAACTATTTAAAAACCTCCAAAATATATTAAAAAAATCAAGAAAAATCATTTATTATATTTTTTAATTTTTTAAAATTTTTTTATTTGATGAGATTTGAACCCATAACTTCTAAAAGTTATATTAAAGACTAAA
>JBBYHM010388672.1:0-14871 GCA_038381775.1 Adansonia rubrostipa | reverse complement strand
AGTTGGAGCAACAGAGATGGCTTGAATTTCCCTCTTTTCCTTGTTGTAAATAAGCAAGAAAAAGAGAGAAACAATGATACATCTACATGTTGTATCGATACTAATGGGGATATTTCAAATTTTTGGCACGTTCGAGCATTGTATCGATACATGAGAACCATGTATCGATACATTCAAGTAAAATTGACATTCAAGTAAAATTATGAATTTTCTCATATCTTTTGTCCCCAGATACCTTGAACTATGTCATTTGATGCCACATCTTTGCATTTACCCTTGATATGATCCCTAGGCCTCTTTGACTTCCTCAAAATACTTTTTTGTCGGATGATCATCGCCCTCTTTCACATCCATGCTCCAGATTGCTAAAAGTTAGCCCAGACAAAATAAGGTGTCTACATGTATAAATGAAGTACAAGCAGGCAAATTAACCCCTAAAACTCTCCCCTTTTTTGGAATATTAAAAAGTTGAATCAAGATTAATTTGAAGCTAAGGGACTAATTTCAACAAGATTTCTAAAAGTATATTAATTATAGATCATTTCAGAACATGTATACCAATTACTGAGAAAATATATGCATTTAAGTGCTAATGTGTAGTTCATCCAATTTTTGTATTCTTTTGTAGTCATTTAAGCACATTTAAGAGATAGAACATACCAATTATTGAAGGATTTTAAGAATTATTAATTCAATTGGTGTTTAAATGCACAATAGATACAAATTTTTGAATTTTTAGTATACATGCATACAACAATAAATGCCATATGAAAGTTAAAAAAAATTCAAGAAAAACATAACAAACTTCCATAGGTTAGAAGAATATTAAATTTGCTTATTTATGATATGTCAATGAAATCATTTTAGCAAACATTCAATCAAAGAACATGCTTAAATTCGAGAATTATGCACTTACACATGTTCAAGGATTCATTCAAAGCAAACATTTTAAGCATACATTACATACTAGAACACTAATTATAAATATAATTGACTCATGTATGTCACCAAACTTGATGCTAAGGGATAAGAATTTAATAGCATTTGTTTGATGATTACCCCAACCTTACCAAACTTTGATGATATGCTCATTGTAACTTGGAGGATCATCATTTCTAGTGTTTGAGCATTCCTTGATGGTTTTGGTTTGATTTGAAGTGGTTGCATGCTTAATTTGCTTTATTTTGCTATGCAAGTGTTCATCTTTCAATGATGGACTTATCTCTATGAACTTTGCAAAACTTAAAAACAATCTTCGCAAAAGATAAGCATTAGAGGTACCAAGATTTAAATTATAAAAGAATATTTAATAAGCTTAGGTTTTGTTAGAAATAAAAGATGTTCAATGTGTTTAATGGCATTTTGATATGAGTGATACTAAATATTGATGAATAAAAACATGAAGCATATATGGCACCAATTAAAAAAAATGTTGTATAGAAAAATTTATATTTTTGAGCATTATGAGGTAATATGAGCACTTAATGCATTTGATTTGTGAAACACTCATCAATGAATCAAATATGATGTTTAAGCATGTGATTAGTTTATGAAACAATGTTTATCAAGGTTTATAAACCATAAAATTGAAGGATTTCAAGTGAAAACGTATTAAGGAGACCAATTTTGCATTTAAGAGAAAAAAAATGAAATTGGCCAATATTCACTAGTTGTGTCAATACAAGGGGCTTTTGTATCGATGCACATAGTGATGTATCGATACAAAGTTCATTGTATCGATACAAGTTGGGTTTTTGTCCATTGTATTAATACAGGGCTCTAAGTATTGATACATGCCTTGAGTTTTCTAAAAATGCTTAGAAAAATATGCAATTTGTCATTCTAAAACCCAATTTTATATTCTAATGCAAACTTTTGATTTTAAACATTTAAAGCTCATATGAATAGTCAAAGTTTGGATTAGAATAACTTTTAAAATCAAGTTTGATTGAATTAGCATATTTGGTTACATAAGTAAAGTAATATGCAACTAATAAGATTTTCATTCAAACCACATATGCATAAGTTTAAAAAGTATTTTCAATGTTTACCAACCTTATTTAAGCCATAAATCAATGCAAGTATAATTGAATATAAACTATTAAAGAGACTTAAGAACTTGTTAATGCATATTTATGGCATCATATCTTATAAGTAAGCTCTAAATGCTCCCCTTAAGGATGTGCATATGATTTAGTCATGCAATAGAGCTTCTTAATGACTTATGGCATGAAGTTTAACAAAATCAACCTTCTATGTATAAATCATTCTTAAAGTATGCTTCATAACAACATTTCACAAATTGATTTAACATATTATCATCAAATGCATGCACATTTAAGCTCATAATTGCTCAAGATGTAAAACATGAATTTTCATTAAACCTATTTATTAAAAACAAATATTTTTTTTAAATTCAATAAAGCATTAATAATCACCACATGAATAATCAATATAAATATAAAAATTTTAAAGCTTAGAGGTTACCCATTACACTTATTTATATGTCTAGAGCATCCATTTGTATTGTGTTGCTCCTTATTGCTCTAACACCTATAAAAGACTTTCACTTTGTTTTTGGTACCCAAATTGCTTTGTGTCCATAAATGTTAGTCTCAAAGCCTCTTGTTCGCTTAAGAACTCATGCTTGCCTAACTTTAAATTGTGTCCTTTTCTTGATAGGACAAATTTGTAAATTATGACCAAAAAAATTGCAATATGAGTACTTGGTCATATAAACTTGTAAAGATTTGTTCAATGATTTTTTGCTTGTTCCAAGCTTGCAATCTTTCTTTTCAAATCAAAATTGGCTTTCTCTAAAATGTTAATTCTTAGCTTGGAGTTGTAGACACCTTATTTTATCCAAGTTAGAATTTAGTGACTTGAGGAAATAACAAGGGGCGACGAGGCTAAAAAGTATTTTTGGGGAGGTTACCCAAGTCATCTTGGTAGGTATGTGAGCTAATTCGAGGAGCCTAAGGTATGTGCAAGTCATGTTAAGTGCATTGTATTGACATGAGGCTTTTATGTTGTCAAAAATTTGAATTTTCATGTTTAGTATCGATAAATCAAGGCAATTTTGCCTAGTTCAAACCATTTTCAGCCTTTGCTCCAATGGACTTAAAACTCAAATTCAACATGAGTTTCATGTCATAAACCATTAGAAATCATACCAAACTCAAATATTCAGGTTGCTGATCAGATTACAACACCTTTTTTTTTTTTGTATTTTGGCCAAAATCAAATCAAATAAGAACATTCACATCAATTGACATGAACCCATGAAAACAACCACTTTAAGCTGCTGGTAGCAACCAACTGCCCACTCCATTAGCTAAATTCATCACCAAATTCTGACCACTTTCCCCCCAATCACTTCAGCAACCAAAAACCACAACTATAGTTTGAAGAAAAACCCAAAATCCTTAATTTTTGGCTCAAAAATGTTGCTTATAAAAGGCAGAATAAGATCACATCTTAGGGGCTTCTTTTTTAGCAGTTTCAATCTCCTAAAACACTCTTGCATTTGAACAAAACAAAAATCTCGTAGCTCCCTAGCACCCCTTAGGAACCAACCTCAAACACTTAGCTTCCTACAACTATATACCTTAAAATTGCCTCCTTTCATACTATAACCAGCTAGCTTCATTCTTCTTTCATTTCTTACTAGTTTACAGCCTAGAAAGAGAAGAAATCGCACTTACATTGACAGATTCAACAAGCAAAACAAATCTTGCTACTTTGTCGCTATATTTTTTTAACCTTGCACTTTTATTTTTTGTTTTTGACATTTTCTACATTTTAGTGAACCCCTAATGTTTTCATGACCATTTTAGGACCTTTCATGCATTTTATGACTTTGCTTGTGGTAGACTTTAGGATTGTGATGCTATAAGTTTACCATGTTGCTCTAAAGTGCCATGCTATACTTTCATCATTTGCATAACTAATTTTCATGCACTTCTTTGTCATGATTTCATGTTTTAATCATACATAAACTTAAGCCTATCATGTTCTAAGTATACACATGCATTTCACATCATTTTGCCAAATCTCATAAGCATAATGTAGAATTTAAATTTCAGCACACAGATGTTTTGCTATTAGCTCGTATTTTAGCACCATATCATGCTTTCATGACACCACTTTTCATTCACACTTACTGATCATGGACATCCTTAGAAATGTGCATATTCTTCATGATTTCTTTATTTGAATGCATGTTTGATAGTTGGTTTAAAATCTATTTTGCAAACCCCCCAAAGGATGTTCATGGTGCCTCAAACAAATGGAGATCACCATGGGCTCGAGATTTCTATCATCAATTATCACATCTTGGGGGTAAATTAAATTAAAAGTTTGGGTCGGTGGTGAAGCACACATGTACATTCTGATTTTCACAACAAACAAATTTTCTTGTTAAATTTGCTTAAGCCTTGGTTTTAGCTTAAAAACATAGTAGTGGTGTGAAGGCTAATGGGCTGTCCCTTTGTCCCAAATTACTCTGGAAGGGCGTGGATAAGCTTAAAAAGTCCATAGCACCATTTCTTTGTTGATATGGATGTTTGAATGTTCGTGATTTGTGTTTCAACATCAAAAACTGAAAAACCCTTAACTTTCCCCTATTTTACATTAGCAGTACTGCAACCTAATTTTGAAAATCATTTTAAAAATGTAAACAAACTTTTTGGGATCTTACACTATTTTTCCTTGAAAGCACACTGAACCAGCTTTCTAACGGCACTTTATTCATCCCTGGATCATCCCCGATCGAGGATTTATGATTTTTTGAAATTTGGCTACCTAAAATCTCAAGGGTCAGCAAATAACAATCCGTTTGGGCCAATCTGGCCCCTCAAATAAATTTTAAGATTTTTGAAGTATTTTTACTAAATATTTTACAAAAATCTCTTTCCAAAATGGTATGGCTTGCAATTTAATAATTTGAAATAAGTTTGAAATGATTTTTCAAAATCTGCCATACCAACTCCCTTGCATGCTCTACCTATGCTGAAACAGAATTGAATTCAAGATTTAATTCCACCTAAAAAGATATATTTTTAGGATTTTTGGAATATTTTTATTTTAATCCTTATCGAGTTAGCTATCAAACAGTACCTCACTCGTTCCTATAAGCCTTCGGATGAACCTGTAATAAATTTGGGAATAAGGATAGTGTGATGCTATCTCCTATTTTAAGATAAAAAATTTTGTCCCAGTTGTCCCGAATCACTTCCCATGAGATGTCCAAACATCTTCAAGTACAGCCAAACTTTATATCTCGAGTCATTATGCTAAGACCAAGGCTAAAAAAGACACTTAATTAAAATTTCTTCTTTGAATTTTAGAATTCTTTCTAAAATTACAAAAAGTTTTCATCGTTGGGGATACTCTAACCTCACATATCCGAGGGAATACTCTAACCCCGCTCTTCTTGTTTGCCATCCAAATCATTTTAAATGCTCTCAAGTCTTTTACTCCTTTAAAATTTTAAATCACCTTACTTAAACATTAAAGTTTTCATCATTGGAGATACTCTAACCCCATAAATCTAAGGGGATACTCTAACCCTGCTCTTTTCTCATTTGCCACCTAAACCATTTTAAACAATCTAAAATCTTTTTTCTCATTCAAAATTTTAAATCCCTATAGAGTCCAAATGCATCTCGAAGTTGCCATGTTGGTTATTTTATCGATAATCAAGGGTAACTATGAGACACACTTCGATCATCCCATTCTTTTATGCTCGCCAGTGCATACAAAACTTAAAATCAATTTTTGAAAATTTTTAAAGCAATGTCTCGTGTCGGTATCCCTTCATTGCCTGACATGAGATATCCTTTTTCCTAAATAAAACCTGAATTTTTTTAAATAAAACTCTATGTTTTGCCACTCTCTTAGGTTACGTAATGATACCAAATTGTTTTCTATTGAAACCGGGTTTACATTTTATCAAAATTTATGCATTAATAAAAGGATTATATACAAATAGTAACTTAAATAAGTCAAGGAAATTGAAATCGAATATTATATGGATATGAGGTACCAATTTTGGGCGAGTGAGGGTGCTAATCCTTCCCCACACGTAACTAATTCCTGGACCCACCAATAAATTCCAAAGCATGTAGACCATAAAATTAAATTTTTGAGTTTCGCGACTCAGGATTTCGATTTTAATAGGTTTCCGATCCCAAATTGATCGGTGGTGACTCTAATTTTTTGGTCATTTCGTAATGACCATGAAAGAGAAGTTGGATGAGCGATTTATCATACGATCCCCCTTTTATCTCGTGCATTTAATATTTTCCATCACGCTGCCAACCCCCAATCATGAAGGGTATTAAATTGGGCGTGCCTTGTTGCCCATCGTCAGTGGCGAGTGTACATTGCAACATGAGTAATTAAAATTATTTTTTAAATCTTTGTTTTCATTCTCTAAAACAAGTTTTGATTTCAATAATAAATCATTTTCTACTTTTAATTTTGAAATCATTTTTTTGTGTTTAGAGTTCATTTCCTCAAACTCAACTATAAGATCATCAAAAGTATTTTGTAAATCATCAATGTATAGGAATTTAAATTTATAGAATTTAAGGTTACCTCGGGCTCATCAAGGGCCATGAAACAAAGGTTACTAATTTAGTCTTCCTTGGAGTCATCATCATCGAAAGAGTCACTATCACTCCAAGTTATTACAAATGCCTTTTTCTTCTTCTTTTTCAATAATGGGCAATCGGATTTGACATGCCCTAATTCATTGCAATTGTAGCACACCACCCTATGAACCTTTTTAGATTAGGATGGTTTGCCCTTATCTATCTTCATGAATTTCTTCAATTTCTTGGCAAATATGATCATCTTTATATCTTCACCATCTTTATCATCATCATCCTTTTTCTTATTCATGGAAGCCTTTAATGCAGCTCCAACTTTTCATGGTTACTTTTTTCCATGATTTATCTTCATTTCTATGTGACGAGCGATCCGATGAGCTCATCTAAGGCAAGGAGATTGAGGTCTTTTGACTCCTCAATTGTAGTCACTTTAGCTTCCATGACTTAGGAAGGCTATTTACCATTTTCTTGACCATCTCCTTGTTGGGATACACCTTTTCGAGACTCTTCAAGCCATTTATAATGTCCTTGAATCTATCAGACATCTCTTTGATGCTCTTCTCTGGATTTATTTTGAACATCTTATAATCAAGAGTAAACATGCTTATCTTAGACTCCTTGGCTTGATTGGTCCCATCATGTGTGATAGCTAACTTATCCCATATCTCTTTGGCATTATCACACAAAGATACCCTATTATACTCATTAGGGCCTAATGCATAAAAAAATGTATGCATGGCCTTGGCATTGAGTTGAGCCATCTTAGTGTCTTTCTCATCCCATTCCCACTCTTCCTTGGAAAATTCAAGATCACCTACCATCTTCGTTGGGGTGAGTGGACCTTTCATGATTATCTTCTAAACTTGATAATCATTTGCTTGGACAAATAGCTTCATCCTTATCTTTCAATATGTGTAATCTTCATCGTTAAAGAGAGGAGGCCTCATGATTGAATGTCCTTCTTGGCCCATATCGAAAATATCACCAGTAGCCATTTGCTTGGTCTTTTACAGATCTTTGCTCAAGAATGTTAAGCCTATAGGATTGAAACACAAGCTTTGTACCAATTGTTAGACCTTTTAATGGTGAATGAAATCAAAATAGGGTGAATTAATTTTTTAAAATTTTGGTAAAGTAAAACTATGATAAATAAAACTAAAACTGAGAAATCTAAACAATAAACTTTAGAGTACAAGTTAGTGAATAAACAACTAAAGATAAGTGAAAGAGAAGCAAACTCAGTGATTTAAAGAGGTTTGACCTCAATTGCCTACGTCCTCTACCTTGGCTTCACTTGCCTCGGATTTTCACAATTCACTAACTTGAATTGTTTACCTTTCAAGACAAGGTATAACCTTTACACTCTCTATCTTTCAAGGCTAAGATAGAAACCTCTACCCCCTATCTTTTATGGCTAAGATAGAACTCTCTCACTACTTTTAAAGGCTAAGTAGAAACCTTCTCTACCTTTTAATGGCTAAGTAGTAACCACCCTTTTTTATAAGGATTTGAGTGTAAATAAATAAAACCTCTAAAGGTTAGGTGTTTGCAAGAATTTTGGCTCAAAGGAAATATGTATCTAAAGATACAATATAAAGAACACAAAAATATGAAGAATTAATCCTATACAAAAGGTGAACTACTTAGTGAAAATGATGGAAATGATTAAAGATTTGACTTTAAGCACAATTCTCTTGGTTCTTTTTCTTGTTGAAGGTGTTGGAGTGGCTTATTTATACCCTTGATCATTTTATAGCTGTTGGGAACATTTAGTGAAGGAATATAGCCATTGGAGCCTTCAAAATGTCATTTCTCATTGTTTATCTGCCTCTGTATCGATACAATTAAGTGGGTATCGATACATTGTGTTTAACGGTCCAAAATATGACTGTTAAATAGTCCTATATCGATACAAAAAGATCTATCTTGATACATGAACTGTATCGATACATAATGCTCTATCTCGATACATGAACAGTAATTTCTGCATTTTAAGGTTATTTAGCTACTGCCAAGTATTGTATCGATACATACATATAGTGGATCGATACATTCACATGAACATCAATTTCAAAAGGTTTTTCATGACTTTGAAACATGTAAAACTTATCTAAAAAATGTTTTATATAAAAATATGTATTAAGAACACATTTTTAAGTGCTTGAAGGAGTTAAAACGCATTTTAGTATGTTTCAAAGTGTTTACAAAATATTTCATGGAAAAATTCCAATCTAGAAAATAATTAAACACAAGCTAATTAAGCTTACGTTTTAGTTATATCAAAACTAAGATTAATTCAAAGCTACTATAGCTAACAATTTTTCTTAACAATAGCTAAATTTTTCTCATGAAATTTGTTTTTGTTGATATGATGTTGATTTTTGTGCTATGATATTTAGTTTTTTATATACATATATATATATACACATATGTGATTATATGTCTATTATTTTTCTTGATATTTTTTGGTTAATTTGTTGGAATAACATGTTTATATGTTTATTTTTATGATTTATTACATGATGATGTTGATTTTTGCTTGATAACGCTTGGATATGTGATCATTTAGCTGGAAAAATTTTGTTTGATGGTTTATTTAATGTTGGCTAAACCTAATTTATATGTATGTGAAGATTTTTTTTATTTTTGTGACTATTTTATAAATATAGAAAGTTTAGGGACTAATTTTTATAAAAATAAAAAAATAATTTCTAGCCATTCCATGCTTTGGTGGAATTCCACATATATATTTGGGAATATATTTTATGCATTCTATCATGTTGAACTATATTTTTTGGATTATTGGACTCTTTGTAATTTTAAAATGTTTAGGGATTTATT
Organism: Adansonia rubrostipa; assembly: GCA_038381775.1. Classification (NCBI taxonomy): domain Eukaryota; kingdom Viridiplantae; phylum Streptophyta; class Magnoliopsida; order Malvales; family Malvaceae; genus Adansonia; species Adansonia rubrostipa. The sequence goes on along the minus strand of JBBYHM010388672.1, from coordinate 5,416 downwards.
TGTAAATATTGAAAAATTTGTTCCAAGGCCAAAAGTGATTGGTTGAACCTTTTCCATAATTTTTGGATGTGATTTTTGTGTTAATATTCATATATTTGATGTGTAATTTTGTGTTTTAATTATGTAGGGACCAATCTACAAATTTAGAAAAGTTTGACGACCATTAGGAAAATCTAGCATTTTCGGTAAAAATGGTCATCTCTAACATAAAATCATCCATTTAGAGTGTTTCGAATATTTTTAGCATTCCTCCGTTCCTCTGGAAGGGTGTAGAGTATAAAAAAACTTTTGTATTCTTCAAATTCTTCAAGTGGGTACAAAATAAAATTTTAAAAAGTATGGAGGCTTAATTGTAATTTTTATATTTTAGATCACTTTAATATCTAAATTACCCATTTAGGGTATTTTGGACATTTCAAAAATGTTACTAGCATTTTTAGCTATTTTGGGGCTATATGGAATTTTGAGAAATTTAGTGACCTATTAGCAATTTAGGGCTAAAATTACGAAGCACGTGCAGTAGTTTCTGTAGATACCTAATTTTGTTCGGATCCCTTCACCACTAATCGTGAATATCCGAGATTGAGAATTTAATGGCTGCCCTCATTGGGAACGATCTTTTCCCAGATGAACTAGATATTTTTAAGACCTTTTTAGTCATATTTAAATGGCCATAAGTTCATGTGATAGAAAAAGTCATATTTTAACCTTTAATTTTGGATATATAGGACGAATATCTAAGAGAAAAAATATTTTTCGATAGTTTCTTCTCAAGTTTTGGAAACGTATTTTTACGGATGATATCATGGCCAAATTTTCTAATTTTAGGAATTTTTTGAGATTTTTTATAAAATTTGATAAATCAATTATCGCATATTTTTACCGATACCAATGTGGTATTTATGCCGATTCTCACTCCAAAAAATAAAAAATATTCAAGAAAAAATAGTATTGGTATTTTTTACCACAAGATGTCAAATTGTCAATTTTGTTAATTAAGTTTGAATTTTTACAATATTGCGAGCATTATACTTGTGAAATTGTCTTAGTTAAATTTATTTCGGATATCAAATTTTCATTTTTTATTTTATTTTATTTTTGATAATTAATATTTTAGATAATATGTTGCATTTAATCCATTTTATATAATTTTCAATGTATTCTTTAAAAGTTTCTCAATTTCAAAATATGAGCTTTCTTTATATATAAAATTTTTGGTAGAATTTTCTCAAGTTTTTAACTTCAAAATTCTTTAAATATTTTCATTTAACCACCATCAAATCAGTTTTTAAAATTTATTTTCTTTCATGAGTTTTTTATTTTTTTGTTATTTTTTTCGTTTTCAAGATATTGAGTTTTTTACTATGCAAATTTTTTTATGAGGAATTTTTGAGTTTAAGATTTTTAAAATTCATTAAATATTTTCATTAAAATTATATTAAATCCATTTTTAAAAATTCAATTTATTTTTTTGTGTTTTGAATTTTTTTCGAATAATAATTTTCTTCCATGAAGGTGTCTTATAAAATTTTATGAGTTTTAGTTTTTAGTTATTTTTTCTTGTACACAAGACTTCTTCAAATTTTTCTTGTATAATTCAATACTTTAAATCTTCATAAAAAATTTTATTAATTTTATTTTGGGCAAAATTTCTTTAATGGGCCTAAAAAATTTCAAAATTTATGAATAAGCCCAATAATTTCTTAACAAGACTGATGACTTTACCAAGCCCATTTTCTTGATTTTCCACCAGGCCCATTTCGTTCCCTAAAAGGCTACCAAGCCCATTTTAATCTCTAGTTTTCTAACAAAGTCCACTAACTTTTTTCTTTTTAATTTTTTATATCAATTATTTTGATTCATTTTTTTTGGAATTTCCATATGATTAAATTCTTAATTAAATTTATTATGCAGAATTTTGTTGAGTACATGTATTTTAATTTGCTATCATTTTTTTATGGAATTTCCAATTAGGTTTTTTATGCACCTTGATTGCATTTGTTTCTTTACTTCTAAGATTAAGTTTGCTAGGTAATTTTGTTTTTACATAACTAATTTTATAGTTTGCTAATTTAGTTAAATGAAATTTAATTTGGTTGGAATTAAATTCTTTTCTAACTAATTTAGTTTCTTCCTAACTAAATCCATCAAGTATGCCAAGAATGACACATGATCATCATGCCACCTAAAGTAGGATAATCATGAAATAGGATGGTGGCTTGTAAGAAAAGAGGACAAGGGCATGGGCTTATGATACAACATCTATTATTTTCCAACCTAAAAAGTTAACTTAACATCAAATAAATGAAAAAAAAAAAGAATGGAAATTTGGCCAAGGAGGATGGGAGGATGCTTTCTTCAAGCACTTTTAGTTGGAATTAAATTCTTTTCTAACTAATTTAGTTTCTTCTTAACTAAATCCATCAAGTATGCCAAGAATGACACATGATCATCATGCCACCTAAAGTAGGATAATCATGAAATAGGATTGTGGCTTGTAAGAAAAGACAAGGGCATGGACTTATGACATAACATTTATTATTTTCCAACCAACAAGTTAACTTAACATCTAATAAATAAAAAATATGAAAAAAAAGAATGAAAATTTGGCCTTAGAGGATTTTCATCCTCCTTAGCAGATCATCCTCCTCTATAAATGAGGAAGGATGTTTTCTTCCAGCACTTTTAGTTTAGAGGCAAAAAAAAATTTTGAAAAAAGAAAGAAAAAGAAAATACTTGAAAAAACTTTCAAAGCTTTGTTAAGGTATAATCTCCATTAAAATCTTTGAAGTTTTATTTGTTTCAGGCATTTTTCTTCTCTTTTGTGAGCTAGAAATATGCTTAAATTCATGGATTTTTTATCCATGTTGAAAGGCTAAGCATTATGGCCATAAACTAATTTCCTTGATTTCATTTTTTTTTCTCTTTTTCTTGTTAGTAAATTATCTTTCTTCATGAATCATGTTTATGTGGATATGATGTTGGTTTTGGTGTAGTATTTGTCATATATATGTTCATATGTATTTTATTTCTTTTAATGTTTTCTTGTTATTATGGTGAAATCACATGTTTATATATTTATTTTTGTAATTTTATCATATAATAGTGCTAATTTGTATTAAATAAAATATGAATATGTGATTATTGAGTTTAAAAAAATTGATTAGTAGCTTATTTAGGTGTTGGCCAAAATTCATGCTTGTGTATGTGTTTTTTTATGGTCATTTTGTAAATATAGAAAGTTTAAAGGTTAATTTGTAAAAATAAATAAAAAATAAAAAAAATTTTTAGACTTATGCTTGGTCGAAGCACACTTGCACCTTTAGAAGTGTATTTTATGCATTTATCAAGTTAAAATACATTTTTTTTTTAGTTTTGGGGTCTTTATGCAATTTTAAAAAGTTTAGGGATTTTGTGTAAATATTAAAAAATTTATTCTAGGGGCAGAAAAAGGTGATCGAATCTTGCTTATAATTTTCTATATTATTTTCTTTGTGATTATTTTGATTCATTTGATGCTTAATATTATATTTTAACCATGTAGGGGCCAATTTGTAATTTTAAGAAAGTTTAAGGACCATTAGGGAAATCTAGCATTTTTAGGCCAAAATAGTTATATCTAGCATGAAATCATTCACTTAGAGTATTTTAATACTTTTATCATTCCGTTGCTCCTCCAGTGGGGTGCGAGAAATATTAAAACCTTTTGTATTCTCTTGGTTCTTTATTAGGGTACGAAATATAATTTTTGAAATTTTAAGGACTTAAATGGCATTTTTACCTGTTAGGTTATTTTAAAATTTAAACTTCTCATTTAGGGCATTTTGGGGCAAAAAAATATATTTTAGCACTTTTACCAATTTAGGACTAATATCTAATTTTGAGAAATTTAGGGATTCATTAGCAATTTTTGTACTTTAGGTCATTTTTGTAATCTAAATTATGCATTTAGAGTAAAAATCATCATTACTTGTTTTTTCATGTCCTTTAGGGTTGCCGAAATACTTTCACGTTGGAGGTACACCTGAGGGGCATTTTGGTAATTTTTTTGAGTTAAGTCTTAGGTTGTCATCGGGATGCTTTTATGCCAATGATGTGTATTTAGGATAGGTTCACCTTTCTATGATCATTTTTAAGTCTTTTACGATTGCCGGGATACTTTTACATCTAAAGTATACCTTAAGGGCATTTTGGTAATTTCTGTCAAGCCAAGTTTTAGGTAGTAATCAGGATGCTTTTATGCCATTAATGTGCATTTAGGATAGGTTCACCTTTCTATGATTATTTTGGAGTTCTTTAGGGTTGTCGAGATACTTTCACGTAGGATGTACACCCTAGGGGCATTTTAGTGATTTCTCTCAAGCCGAGTCCTAGGTAGTCATCAGGATGCTTTTATGCGAAAGATGTACATTTAGGATAGGTTCATCTTTTTATAATCCTTTTCATGTCCTTTAGGGTTGCCGAGGTACTTTCACAATGAAGGTATACCCTAAAGGCATTTTGATAATTTTCTTTTAGTCGAGTCATAGGCAGCCATCGGGATGCTTTTATGCCAAAGATGTACATTTAGGATAGGTTCATCTTTTTATAATCCTTTTCATGTCCTTTAAGGTTACCGAGATACTTTCACGTCAAAGGTATAGCCCAAGGGTATTTTGGTAATTTTGCATTAAAACTATGTTCTATGTGATTACTAGGATACCTTCATGTCAAAAGTACACATTAGGAATAAGTTCATCATTTTATATTGTTATCGAGTCCTAGGGTATTCTACAAATATTTTTAATAAATATAAATATTTTTAAGAAAATTAAGGCAATGTCTTCTAGTTAGAATAATACGTAGAATTTCTCCTTAAATATGAGAGAAGTTCTATGAATTATTTTAATAACGAGATATCCTTTTCAAAATAAAAATTAAGATTTTTATAAATTTCAAAAAAAATAATAAAACCTTTTGTATTCCGCTAACCCTCCACCGAGGTGCAAAAGATATTTTAAATTTTAAGGTCTTTCATGTTCCTTTGGTTTTCCAGTGGGATACAAAGGAGAATGATGAAAAACCTTTCACGTTCCACTGGTCCTCTCATGGAGTACATAAGAGATTTTGACTTCTAAAATTTTAAAAACTCTATCTTTCTAATATAAAATCATACATTTGTTTTATAAATTATTATTTCAGGAATTTATAATTAAATGCCATATGTTGAAACTGAATGAAAATTAAAATTCAAGTTAACATGTAATTAATAAGGTACCAATGTTCAGGCATCACGAGAGGGTCAATCCTTGTGATTGTAACCAACTCCCGAAAGCTTTTATATGATCTCTGGTATGATCCCCGATGTTTCCTTACGTTATCGATAAAACCTTCTCGTAAAAGTATTTTAACAATGTTTTCAGTGATGTTAGTAGAT
>JBBYHM010388661.1:0-14874 GCA_038381775.1 Adansonia rubrostipa | reverse complement strand
TATATATATATTGTTATGGCATTAAGATTTATAATTTTAATTAAATGGCTGTAAATCAATCTTAATATTTTAATTTTAAATAAATAACAAGTTTGTTGTGTTTTTAAAGTTTATTGTATTATTATCATCATAACCTTCTTAAATTAAAATGTTCAGGATTTTAACATAATGGTTCAAGGGCTAAAATAATCTTTTAAATAAATAATAATCTCTTAAATATTATAATATTATAATAAGATTTAAAATAAATTAAATATTTTAATTGTCATGGATATACTTATAACAATCTTATAACATCCTTTCTAGATCTGTTCATAACTTAGGTTTTCATTTTCTCATTTCGGGCTAACCGGCCTCGTGTGAAACAATATGCTTAAATAAAAATTACATATTTTTATTTAAATATAATTATGAAATATATAAATATTAATAAAAATAAATTTTTAATTTTTTAATGGGTGAATGGTAAATTCAAATCCATGAGCTAGGTGAAGGAAGATCAAATTCAGGCTTGAGCTTAAAATTCAAATTCAAATCGTGACCTAGCCTGGCTTATGGGCACCTCTAATCCTCTCTCGTTGTACATATTATATAAAATATATATTATTTTTATTTTAAAAGTATAATATATATGCAACTTAAAATAAAGTACATTTAGGTTGCCAATAATTATATGTATATTTTATCATAATGATCGTATGTTATGTTATAATAATCGCTTAACATGTAAGTTAGAATAAATTCTATAATATCTTATCTTTATGCATATTATTTTAGGAAAAATGTGTTTTTAATTTTAATTGTATAATATTTTAATTCTTATCATGTAATTTTCTAACAACATACAAACGAGTCATTGATACGTCTATGTTATTATAAAGATTTCTATATTCTGGGATATCAATATTAATTTAAAGTTGTATGATATGAAGTATATATATATATATATATCAATACGTAAGTTGCCATACCTAGTTACACGGTGTATCAAACGATTGATATCCATGATGAATGAGAAATTAATCTCAAAATACTCACTTGAAAAAAAAAGAAATTTGATTGGTGTTGATGGGTGGTATTGAATCCCACATATAATAAATAATTTTGAAACATGAAAATTATGTTTGAATATTGGAACTTAAAATCAACTTTAAATCGATATTTTAGGATAATACATGTTTAAGGGGTAACATGTTATACAGTTATTATAGGGTGTTAATCCTTATGCATAACCAATTTTTAAACCTAAATTTTATTTGAATTTATATTTCATGCACTTTCAGTGTGTGATAAGTGTATCTATTCACACAATGACGGTGAATTAAAATTGCCATTTGTTAAAATTTGTAGTTATTTGTAATTATTTTTTGAATTTTTAGTGTTGGTTTATTAACGAGGTGTCATTTTAATATTTAGTATTAGTGTATAGACTTATTCACTCCCAGTGTATCAAATGCATACCCATTTTATTTTATCTGGTTTTAAAGTAAACTTCGAGGTACATTTTTGAAGGTTTTGTAACTTGTAAAAGACGAATTCCGATATGTTACTAATCACACTTAGCTTAAAAAGATTTGTAGTGACTCCTATTTTTTTCTATTATTTCATAATATCCATATAAAAAAACAGATGAGTGATTCACTCCGATAGCTCAATTCTAATTTCAAACTAATTATTTTTTTTACTTTGATATATCAAATTCACATTCGATGGAATATGACATTCAATATAAAAAATATGATTCGATAGATGATATCATTTAATGAACCTTTTTATCCAGTTTTAAGATTAAATAAATCGTAGAAATGGAAGCACAGAGTCTCAAGAGTCATAGTTAGTAAAATAAACAAAGAAATTGATAAATCAATTTATCATTCGAAGACATTACAATTATTTCGCTAATGATAGCGTCACGATCATATCATAAAAAAATTTTAATATAACTGAAGATTATCACTCAAATAAACGAACGAATACGGAATTAAATAATTTATAAGATTGTTTAAAGTGAAATTGATTTTAATTTATTCATCGAAGATAAAATCTTGTATTAAAAAGATTATCTATTTATCACAATCTAAATTTTTTGAGACGTAAAAACTTCTGATTTTAATTTAATATAAAAAAATAATAATATTTTAATAATAAATTAAATGTAGAAAATAAAATACTTGAATTTAAATTTAAACTTAGAATATTACTTCGACGCACATTTATTTTTATTCTTGGAAAAACATACTTCTCTCAAACCTTTTCAGCCTTGACCGAATGATTTGATTTCGCTCTTAGGGCCGAATGATTTTCATTCAACTCTTTGTCTTTGGCCCAATATAGGAGTTATTCTTCCTTTTTCTCTATACACGCTTTCTTCCCATTAGGCGAAAGAAATTCTATATTACATAAAATTATTCTTTCTTTCTTTCTTTCTTTCTTTCTTGCTTGTTAACCGTCAAAGGACGGTTAACAATTTTAGAAGTTTTATAACACGTTAGAATGGTTGCTCGGTAGCCACGATATTCTTATAATCAATTTCAAAAAATCGATATCTTTCTTTTACGAAGTTTATGCAAAAAATAGACTATACGATTAGTATATTTCGTAATCTTGAGAGCTGTCTTTTAAATTACTATTAGGTAAATATAGTAGTTGAAATATTTGAGCAAAGTATGCAGCACAATAAATCCATCAGTCACATTTCAAGTTTCTTACATTCTCTTTCATATTAACCATATAATAAATTTTTGTATTTATAATTATGTTTACAATAAAAAACATAATTGTCATCCAATGAATACAACTGAATGTGAAATTAAAAAGATCTTTTTTTGAATATCTCAATTTCAGTTTAACTGTTACCTAGATATGTTTCATTAGATTGAATCATTCACGATCAATAATAACATTCTAATATAGCTAACATTGAACTAATACTTTGAGAAATAGTAAGGTTCATAATGGTTATAGAGATCCCTCGTTGATCTCATAGGTTTCACACAACTTGGAAGCAAATCATTTCTTCAATTTAATGTGGTAGAACTACATTTGGTATGAAACACTTGTTATGATAAGTGTTTTTTTTTTTTTCACTAACAAAACAGTACAAATGATAATTCATATACATTTAGTATCTAACTTTAGTCCACAACTTTACTTTCTTAATAAATTAAATATCAAGATTGGCATACATAGAAGATAAAGTGAATTATGAGAGCATTCACTTTTAATAATAACATCAATTATTATACGAACTCATCTTGATTTGTTATCAAGGCAAATCTACTTTAAACTCAAGCTCTCATGAAAAATCTTAATTTTAAAACTTAAAAATAATCTCACTAAGCTTTAGAATTGGTTGCCTATTTGGGAAAACCAATCATATCTCTGACATACCTTTTTATCTTTTACATGTATTAATTATACTTTTATGAAAATTACTACCAAACTTTAGTATGCATTAATATAGATATCGTTATCTGTCAACAAAAATCAAGTGGCGTTATAATACAAGTTGTTCATCTAGAATAACTTAGCAATTATATTAATTAAATCTTACATAATTTGTCAACATCTTCTTGACTTAGTAACTAAAAATGCGTTAGAATTGCATGTTGAGCTTAGGTTCATGTCCAAGCGTTCTTTCCCCCTTCCTCAATTTATTTTGCTTTCGTTGCATGGAAAAAAATCTTATGTAATTTTAGATATCTTACAAGTCATTGTAATTTGAACACATTTCTATGAATCAGTTTCGTAAATGGATTTGCAATCATCATATGTATTAATATTCATTGTAAAATGTATTTCTTAATGTTAAATGTTTTAAAAATTAAAAAAGAGAACATTTTTTAAAAAATACCATATAAAAAAATTAGACGTTATCCCTTACAAATCCGTTGTTTGCGTGACAAATGTCAACGAATTAAGAGACTACTCTAAATGATAATTAATTAATAATAGCATGTACACAAATTTTTATAACCTATTTTTCAAAAAACAAAAAAAATCATGTGTGCCACATGATCACAAAACTGACCTTTTTTCTCTCATTTTCCTTTCTTTTATCTTTTCTTTTTTGTTCTTATTTTTCTTTTATTTTTTTTTGTACAAAAGACGCCATATCTAAAGATAGAGAAAAAGTTGCATATACTAAAATTTGAAGTTTAAATTTTTTAAATGCTAACTAATTATATAAAAAAAGTGTAATTATCACAATACTTTTTCTTTAATTCCATAAAAATGATGGATTAAATAAAAAATTTCCTTAAAAAAAATGTGAAAAGAGACACCCCTAAAGTAAGCCTTATGTTATTTCCTTTCTTTCTATTATTCTATCTTCGTTAAAAAAAAAATTGCCAAACGTGGCAAGCAACTAGGATTTAACTAAAGTTGTCTCCAATTGGGATTTAATATCTTGTTATAAGATAGAAGATTATTTGTTTAAAAAATTGCAAAATTTTGGCTAAATTTTTATTATGATATAATAACAATAGTTAATTCTTGATATAATTTAATATTCAAAATTTCAAAAATATTTTAAATTCACATACTTGAACCTAAAAACAATATGCAATAAGATAAATATAATTTAAATCCAACTTCTTTCAAATGACCAAAATAAAATTTAATTAAAAACAAATATTAAAAATGGTTTTAAAAAAAAAAATAAATCTTCTCCATCTTGATTCTTCTTGGACCTATTGTCTTCACCTTCATCTTGAATCAACGTTGCTTTTACTTGTCAACTAGTTTAATTTCTAATGCAATTTTTTCCAAGCTTCTCTTCTTTTGTTCATCTTCACAAGAAAAATATTTCCTTTCTTTTACATAAAATGAACACTTCATAAAATTGACTTTTTTTTTTTTTGACATCCTACTAAATACATTGTTTTGAATAAGTTATGAGTTATTATAAGTTAACAAAAAATCATGTTTTACTATGTGAATCATTTTAATGCCAAACATGAAATATCCATTCAGACTATTGGCTTCATCAAACGAAATTAACCTACTTGGTTTTGTTATCCAAAACAATCAATTTTAACATGAACCTATAGAAAAAGGACTTTATCGTTAGTATTAAAAATTAAAATAAATAAAGATGAAATGAAATAAAAGTTTGAAAGATATAATATACTTCTAACTTATCGACCAGAATCACCAATTATTTTGCAAAAATCTTTTTTGTTGCATTCTACGTAAGAATTGTAGTATGGCTTATCCTTATTTAATATTCATGTAATTGTTTTAAAACTGCAAAAATGTTTCTTCATTTTAAAAATACTATGTAAATAAATAAATTACGTAATATATATTTATTATTGAAAATATGTAATTATGTATCTCACATTTTTTTTATTCATTATATCTTTCAGGCTAACATGTGGACGTTTGTGTAAACTTTTTTTAAGGTGATAAAAATTTCACTTTATTTCCTTATAATCAGTTGTATATATATATATATATACACACACACACATATATATAAAGGATAATTATTTTAATAGATTATTACATATGATATATATATATATATATATATATAAAAGATAAATAAAAATGTGCATAAAAATATGATAAATATAGAATTACCTTACTTACAATTTGCTCTACCAATCCACTTTTAACATATTTTGTAACATGGTTGTTGAATTACTTGAAGCTGCAAATTGCCTATAAAGTTATAGAATTTAGTCATAGTTAAAATAGAAAAAACATTAAAATTAATAAGAACTTATCATCATTAAGTGAAGTTTTCACATCAGACAGTGTAATGATAGGGCTTTTCTCAAAATCAATTTCAAGCAATTGACCTTTGTTTTTACAAAAGATCTCCTTAGAAGATTAATGACGTATGTACACTCAAAACTTATATTTAATTTAAAAATTAAAATATATTGTATAAATTATAGCTCAAATGTATACAATAAAATAGATACTTACCTATCATTAACAATGATAATTTCTACTTTTGTCCATCCTACTTTTATTTCCTTTTTTTTGGGAGGAAAATGTTGGTTTGTCATTAAGAACAACCCTAATAATATTTGCAAAAAATATATATTATTGCATTTGTTATTCTTGTACTTATTGTAATATAATTTTCTTTTAAAAAATCGTACCCGACTTCTTACCTATATGATTTCTCACATTATCAAACAATGGCGGAGATTGGACAAGTTACGTTGTTTGAGACAATTCAAATTTAATGTGTACATTAATGACTTGTCAAGTGCTTCCCTAACGGTGTAAGCTTTTTTCCTTTGAAAAAGATATTTGAACTTGTCATAATATTAACATCAAAGCTTGAATTTTGTTATGTGAAATTAAATAAAAATAAGTTTTAAAATATTATAAAAATTCAACGAAACAAAAACAATTGGATTCCCTATAACAAAATATATTGGGACAAAACTAAATTTTAAAATATTAAAATATCACCTGATCTTCAATTAAAATTATTTTTCATCTTTCTCGTGTGCAATATTTCTCGCTATTTTCTATTCGAAGAACCATTCTTTTGATATACCATTCCTCCATTCATTTTGAGATCTTTTTAACTTATCAATATTAGCAACTCCCATTTAATTTGCATTAATATGCAAAACAAAATGATTACTATTTAATATATATGATTATTGTTTGATACTATTAAAAACAATTTCATAATTCCATAGATAGTATAAAACGTGTTGGATTCAAACTTATGCTTATGGTAGATATCGCAAGCCATACAGATACGGATAATGGTAAATAATATACAACTGGTTAAATTAAAAGTTTTAAATTTTATATTAGTTATAAAAATTAATAGTGCAACATAATTAACATAAAATAGGCCAACTGATGCCAACAATACTTTTATATCGCAACGCCATATAATCAAACTTTTCTTTAATACCAAATCTAAAAAAATGAAAGATAATTAAGATCTATTTGCATTGATGATAAGATTAACTTTAGTGAAATTAAAAAGAGCGAGATAATGAAATTAGTTACTGTAATTACGCGACTGCTACAATAATAGTAAGATTAAAATAAATGTTGGGATATGTGTTTGAATGTAAAAGAAGTGGTAGTGGTGATGAGGTAAATTATAGTAAAAAAAAAAAAAAAACCCATAAGGACATTAGATTAAAATTTGTGTAAAATGAAACGTATAACATATTTGAAAAAAAATTATTAAAACTATTGAAATTGCTAAAATATTGACACAATATTTTATATATTTATGTAAATATTTTAATTAATATATAATTATATAAATTTATTATTATATTAAATGAATAAAATGTAAGGTTTAATTTAAGGAATGTACCTTTTGCCATTGTTGATCAAGAAATACAAACATGCTGCAAGTGCATGAAGATGAATTTTTCGTATAGAACTTCTAGTTTATTTCTTTATTCTGATCCTTACCTTATAATAGTGCACAGAGAATTTATGTAGAATAGACTAGGGACCTATATTATATGATTAATTAGATTTGTATCCTACTATTAAAGGGTCTATATTCTAATTAGTAATTGAAATAGAGTTTAGTTAACTTTAACTCTTATCACTAGAATTTTATCTTGAATAGGATTTATCTACATAATATCACCTTAATAATAATTAAATAATTATCTTGGTCCACGTGGGTCATATAAACTCTAACATTCTCCTATTTGGCCCATACAATAAACCAAGAACTTGAATAGGTGATATTTAAATCCAAATTTTAATATGATCATAAGTTACTCTAGCTTAATTCCCACTCAATTAAATATACACATAACAAAGTCATGGCTATAGCATTCTAATCTGAATATTTCTTTCCATGTATTACAATGCATGATCATCTTTAAGAGAACACGTTATGAAATAATACTTTATGAATACTTTTTTTTATAATCATTCAAGGTCCAACTGTCATAAACTTTAATGAGCACAAATTAAAACATGTCCATAAACTCTAATAATGTGAAAGCAACAAAAGCAAAGAAGCAAAAATATATCTTGATAGAATTTAACTAGCCCTGTATGACACACATGAAATTTAAACTAATTTGTCAACAATGCTTTAGTTATGAGATTTGCAATCATTAAGTCTATACTAATGTGTTGGATATCCACTTCTTGTTTCTTTATAGAGTTTCTAAAGCAAAATACTTTATATCTATTTACTTTTTATGACTCCTACTTTTATTATTCATAAAAAAGCATAATGCATAAGAGTTGTCATAACATATCTTTAATGGCCTTGCCGGAAACTCTAAAACCAGAGATAAAATATCTTTAGCTTAATGCCAATGATGTTACTTCATAACATAATTCCATTGGCAATTTTCTTATGACTGATGTTAAGATTACTTTAATATTTGCTAATAATTCTACTATAGACATTAGACTTTATATCAAGTTTCACATAAAACTAATCATACTAATACTAGATGCATATGGAATACCTTTCATAAGCCTATTTTTCCAAATCAGTGGATATATTGACTTAAACTAAATTTATCCCCTTTCACAATTGATGCGTTATAGGTAAACAGCTTCACATCCTAAATCTTTCCAAAAACTTTATTAATATAGGCTTTTTGAGATAGACTTAATGTATTTTCATACTTATCTCAATGAATCTTTATACCTATGATATATGAGACTTTACCCAAATACTTCATAAAAGTTTTAAAAAGGAAAACTTTTTGTGTCATGTAACAAAGGCGTATCACTGCTTGTAACGAAAATATCACTAATATATAGGACTAAAATTATGAACTTACTCCCATGGACCTTAAGGGATATACAATGATCATATCTTTAGTGAAACTATATGATGTCACAACATAGTGAAACTTTATAGACCATTGATGGGATGCTGCTTTTAATCTATATATTGATCCTTTTAATCAAACCAAATTACTACCTTCAAGAAACCTTTAGGTTAATTCATGTATAACTTTTCTCAAAATCCCTATTTAACAAGTTGTTTTCTCCTCCATTTAATGTAACTTTCAATCAAAATGAGCTATAAAAGTTATGATATCTAAAGGAAACTTTTTTACAACTAGAGAGAAGGTTTCATGGAAATGAATACCTCCATTTGAGGGAAAACTTTAGCTAGGAATTTAATGCTATACTATTCAACATTACCAAATGGTAATTCAATGAGTCACTAAACTGGATCATTAGCCATTGATTCCATCTTTTTTATCTATGCTAAAAGTGTGGAATTTTCACAATTCATGGCCTGTGAAGATGAGATCACTTCAATATCAAAATTAAACCTTTATAGGTATGCAACCAAGTCACAATAATAGTTGGTTTATTGCCCATTGTATCTTCTTAATTCTACTATCTTTTATCCATTTGAATGCTTTTAGTAGCACTATTAGTAAGATAGATGTTTTTTTTGTAAATGTTGTTCTTAATTTGGTTTTTCTTTGATCAATTTTGTACGTTTGCATTAAAAAATATCGAGTCCTTTACAAGAGATCAACCCAAATTAATATTTTCCTCTATATCAACCTTATGAAAAAAGTCATTCCTAATAAACTCATGATCCACAAGAAACATAGCATATTTAGATTCAATAATTCTAGATGAATATAAAGGACATTTAAAACCTATACCTTTTTTAATTCACTGTATAGCTTATAACTGCTAATAGTTCTTGGATGCAATTACTTTATGTTTAGGTTATAAACCTTCACTTTAACTGAACAAAACAAGTTTGTAAATATCTTAAGTCAGATTATGAATACTCCATAATTTAAATAAAGTTTTAGAAACTGATGCATTTGGAACTTCATCTAAGACATAAACAACAATTTTAATACATCACTCCATAAATTTAGGGGAAAGTGTATGATCTCTAAAAAATTATAGTGCTTTCTTTAGCTCTATTTATGGACTCGTTATTTTGTTTTTTTTTTTTGTCAGTGCAACTAATGTAAGTGTGAAACTCAATAAAATTAAGAGTTTAAAGGATTCCCTCATTTATTAATCTCTTAAATTTCTATATGGAGATATGACACAATCTTTATACCATAACTCAATAGAGTTTTCATTAATAGTACATCTTTTACAACCAAAATATTAGTGTATGCCATTGAAGCAATCAGATTCGGACATGAGATACATAGTCAATTAATTGCACACCAGTTACTATTTAAGTAACACAAATTAATTTCATACTAGTTACAATTTAGTAACATAAGGTTTTCTTTCATGTTAGTGGCATGATTGACTATTATGAAAACATTCGTTGGATGAAGCCCATGGAGTTTAAAAGGCCTTGTAAAAGAATTGCAAATGTTGCAATTATAAGATCTTTATGCATCAAAGCCAAATTCCTTAAAATGTTTTTGGTCATTATACTGTCAAGAAAGGGCAGTGGCAATGCTCAAAGACCAACTCGTGTTATGCCTTCTTGCTTTAAAAGTAAGCAACCAATCTCATAGATTGAAATATACGACATACTTAGGATAGTATAGGGATGCTTATTTTGTGGAAACAAGTTCACTGAACCTACTTGTATGAGAACTTTATTTGGTATTAGTCACTCAAGTGCCCATGAAATATGTTCTTAAGTGCTAATCATGTAAATAGTCTTCAAACTTGTGATATAAGGTCATCTCATAAAAGGAGTGTCATACTTAGAGCTCGTCACGAATAGGTCCACGAGGATGGATGCCAAAGGAAATGTGCATTTAGGTATGGCATAAGCATGTGCTAGATGGATAAGTGATCTAAAAAAGGATTCACCACTCCCAATGATATTAAAGACATATCTTCATTGATCTTAATTATGGTTAATTAGATTAAAGTCTTTAGCCAGAGCGCAATGAATTACGAGGAGTTATCCTTATAGATTCATGATCATTAACCATAAGTTCTAAGATCTAACATAGTTGAAGCATAAGTAGACACTACACCATCTCATGTTTAATCTATGATATATGGTAAAAAAAATGTATTACACTAAGAAGCTGGTTATTGAAAGGTTTCAATAAGGTTACACTGACTCTTCAAAATATTTTCAGGGCCATGATAGGTTAATAGATCTAACTCTTGATCTATGGACATGATTAATGAAATTATATATGTTCATTGCCAACATGTTGGGAACCTAATGGGTCACACACAATAAGATGGATTTGTTGAAATAAATCTAAGATTTTAATTGAGTATGAATTAATTAAATAAAAGGTATAATGAGGAGTTAATTGAATTAGTTTAATTAAGAATTATTTAAAACATAAATTAGATTTAGGAAGTTTAATTAGAGATGTCTTAATGTGGCTATAAAGATAAGAAAGTCTTATAAAAAATGTTTAATTGTAGACAAGGCTATAGGGATGTCTCAGTTTTTAAGGTCAAGAATTATTTATAGTATATTAAATAATAATTTGATAATTATTTAATTCAATTTACAAGAAGTAAAATTTTTTACTTGAACAAGATATTTAATTAAGAAATAAATTTTCTATATGTAAATAAGGATTGGCCAAAAGTTCTGATTATTAAATTAAATGGGCTTAGTTTTGAACTAATCCTATTAGGACTTAGTATAAGGCTGATGCATAAGTGTGGGCCTATTAGTGTAGTATCAGAACTTGATATTAATTGGTTAATAAATAGGCACCATCTTGGGTGGACTAGCTAAAATAGTTTTACCTGGACTCAAGAAACCTATTGAAAAAGCACCACCCATTGGGCTTCTCTTGAATCAACATGGTTGACTTATTAGTCAAGCCTAACCTAGTCTTAAATGTATATAAATACATTATTAAGGCTTTTTTGCTAAGTGTAGTTATTAGAAAACCTTAGGCACAAAAACCACAATATCTCTACCAAGGTTGGCACCTCTCTAAGCTCTTTGCATACTTTTATTTTTAGAGATCTAAAATCATTCTTGATGTAATAAAAGTTAGAAAAATGGTTTCCTAGCTAAGAAAGCAGTTTCCACCTATAAGAGGCCAAACACTGCCATTAGTGCCTCCTTACAGCCTCCATAGAGCTCTATCTCACATCCTCGTGACTACTTGGAATCGTTCTTAGTTGTGTGAGACTGAAAGCAACTATATTTTTACCTTTTAACTAAGGCCTAACAAACATTCTGGCTAGCACTGGAGAACCACCAAGCTTTAAAAAGGTTCTAACAACCATCTATACGGATAACCATTAGATGCAAAATGCTTGTGCTGCTTATGACCTTAGAGATCCTATAAAGAATCCATTGCCACCACATCTATGATCTTTTGGATTGGATTTAACCCTATATTATGATATCTAAGAGTTAGGTAGTCTTTAAACATATGGATGTTTAAATTTTAGTTAATTATTTGGATGTTTACTACATGTAAGTCCCTCCCTAAAAATTCGTAAAAAAATCTAGCTATTTTTATGTTTACGTTTTTCTCTACTTTTTATGTTATTTTATTTATTTTTGAAATCAAATACATGTATGAAGCTGGATTATTATGATCAAAACAATAAAAAATAATTTTTATTTTGAAATTTCAGCAATAGGGTTTTAAGATTCAAGACCTATTTTTTTACCTAAGGAAATTTCTAAAATGAAAGATAAAAAACTCTTCAAGGTTTAAAATAAATCTTGACTTTAAAAATGATTCCGAAAGGTCTTTTAGTTTTTTTTTTTATCTTTATGAAACCTGACATTTTTGTAAAAATATAATTTGTTGAACCTAAGTCCAACCACCATATATTATAATGAACATCAACAAAAAAGATTCATACAGAAATGAGTTTACCTTTATTCACGAGGCTCCTTTTATACTTTAGGCAATTTTATTTATATGTCTTTAAGTTAAACTAAAAATAAAGGATTTCATGCCATTTTTCTTTGTTGGCATTTTTTTCTTCTTTACTTTTAAAACACATTTGCCTTACTTATCAAATTCTTACCTTAAGTCATTATGCAAATTGTATCTAATTTTTTATGTCTTAATACCTCTTCCTTTTAAACATACACTATTAAAAGTTCATAATTTTCTTTTTAAAAAACTCAATTATGAAGACTTAAGTCAAGTATCAATGCCTCTCAAATCTTATAATGTGCTTACGCACAACTTTTAGAGCTATTATGCTTTATTCCTGAAAGCTTCCTTATTAAAGTAGTATCTTAACCCTTACACTACTAGAGAAATGCTTATTTCCATTGGAAATATTCATATATTTCGGACGAGATTTCAATCAAAAAATATTAGAAATATTTCTGATGGAATTTCCATTGGAAATTATTCAATTCCATTAGAACTAAATTTGGTGCATAACTGTTCATATGCACCAAATTTATTTTCAATAGAACTCAACAACTTCCAATGGATAAATTCATCGGGAAGAATATTTTCCATAATTAAATAAAAAATTAAATATTTTTTTGGGGTCAAAAAGAAGTATTTTCGATGAAATATTTGGTTAGAAAAGTTAACCTTTTTCCCTCATTTCTCCTCTAATTTCAATTTTTTCTCTCAAACTTTCTCCATGTTTGCAATTTTAACCTTTTTTTTTGTAGTTTTCAAATTATTTTTACTAGTGTTTTATGATTTATTGTTTTTTGGTTAATTGGTTTGTGTTTTTGCAGGTTTACATGATCATTTTTTCATCTTTTGACTTTTCAATTCTCTACTATATATTATCTAGTATTTTTCTTTTATTATTTATTTTTAAATGATTTTTTTAATTGGTGTTGCATATATATGTTTTATTTTTAGGGTTTATGGTGTTATTAGTTAGATATTATTTTTAAATTAATTTTTATGATTTTGTAGGATTTTTTTATAAATTACTTAAAGATAATGTTAGGATATTTTTATCAATTTAAAAATATTTATGTTTTACTTTTAAGCTATGGCATCTTCTTCTCTCTCTTGTTGGTAATTAGCTCATCATCATATTACTTATCGTGCTATGGAAAACATAAGTTAAATTTTGTGTAAATTTAAATAATGCTTTTTATTTAGTTAATTGTACTATAGACAAATTAATTAATTTTTTAAATAATTTATGTTTAGATTTTATGTTTTAAATTTATTTACGTTATAGATACGATTAATTTTTAAGAATAAAATTACATAATTTTTTAAGTACATATTTATCTTTTAAATATATAATTATTTACGTCATAGATACAATTAATTTTTTTTCTTATTGCTGTTATAGATACAATGTGAGTTGCTGGTAAAGGCAAAGTTCAAGGTGGTTGTCAACCCCAATAAGAGGCTATGTTGCAAGCATTTAGAGCAGCTAGCTTATGTAGTGGATCTACGAATGCAGAGACATTTGTAATAGCTGAGCAGGATCCACCTCCTTCCCTTGTGATGCCTCCACTCCTGTGAGACCATATGATCAGTATTTTTCATCTAATCTCCCAAACTTTAAGATGGATAATATTTGATTAGACCTTGCTAATACATCGCTACCTACAGCGATAGCTAAGGTGACAGATCCTAATATTGCTCCTCAACCTAAGGCAAGTAGTCCGTCTATTACATCAAAGAAACAAGGTAAAGGTTAGACAAAGACATGGTCATCCATAGCTAACTCTGCTGATAGATTTTAGCTTATAATATTAAGAAACATGTAAGCTTAATAATAATTTTTTTCATGATAAATTAACTATGATTAATTAAATTATCTTGATAATTATCTCATTTTATTATAGGACTTTCCTAAGCCGACCATAACGACCACTATTGCTGCATTGATTGAGCAGCATTATAGTTAGAGGTGGTAAAATGAACCCGAACCCAAAAATTTGCCCGAAAGAACTCAAGCCCGAACTTGAACCGAACCCGATTTGATCAAAAAGTCAATAGCCCGAACCGAAAAATAGGAACCAGAATGGCTCCAGCCCGAAATAGCCAAAAC
>JBBYHM010388640.1:0-14875 GCA_038381775.1 Adansonia rubrostipa | reverse complement strand
TGTGGCAGACTTTGAAAAATCATTCCTGACTCATACAAAATCATTAAATTGCAAACAATACCATTTTAGAAAGGGAATTGCACAAAAATTTTCGAAAAATCTTTTAAAAATTAAGAAAAATCATTTCATGGGCTGAAATAGCCCAAACAAAATGCAAATAGCTATTTTAGGGGCTTTGGATAGCATTAGTTCTAAAAATCATAACTCCCCCATCTAGAATGGTCTAAGGGCAAACAAGACATTGTTAGGAAGGCAACTCGATGCTCTTTTAGAGAAAAATATCATAAAATTAAAAAAAATGTTTATGGCTTGATAATAATTATTAAGTCATGACTACAATGCTAATAGGGGAAAAACAAGGGAATTTTTTGGTTTTCTCAGGTTTCTTGGGATGAAACTCAAACCATGGACATTTAAATGTCCATCACAAAAATGATGAGTGACATGGCTTCATGAGCTCATTTACACAATCCTGGAGTAGTTTGGGATGATGAACCAACCTATTGACCATGGCATAGACACAAGGACTCTACGCAAAAAGATTAAGGCATAAGTAACTTTGGATAATAAAAGAGGCATTTTATTTTTGAAAACGGAACATTTAGCCTCAATAACCTTTAGATCTAAACATCAAAAACTTGATTTTCCCCCAAGATTTGAAGACTAATGAATAGAAAACCTTCAGTCCATGTTAATCGTCATTTATTGAGGTTAACATAGGCTTAACTTGGGGGATTTAGAAAAATAGATTTTTGACAAGCAACAGACAAGCATTTTGACAAACATGTGATAAACTAAATATGATTTTCATGACAAAAAACATGTGAGGCAAATTCAAATAGGCAAAAATGATATTTACACATGGAAAATGATAACAACATGTGAAGTTGAACATGAAGATGCAATAAGTTGTTAGCTCAATGAATGACATCAAGAATATTGCCATGGAGATGATATAAACAAGCTTAAACAAAGAAAAACAACTTTCTAGAACTTCAAGACAACATCAAAACATATTTTCAAGATGAACTAAACATATAGGAATAGGGAAAGATGATGAAGGAGTCAATAAAACATGAAAAATCCTAAGTCTAGCTATTCAAGGCCACAACATGCTTGAGGGTCCTAAGACAAGGTCATGGTTAACATGTTAAAGCTCACTAAATGATGAAAATGCAAAAACAAGTTGATAGAGGAAAAAAGGGTAAAGATAGTCCAAAAGCTTTGAGAATCTTTTTAAGCAGAAAAGTTTTTAAACTTCTAGGTTACTTTTTTGCCTTCCCTTGCTATGATTTAGCGAGAAAATGACTAAGAATAAGCTTGAAGGTTGTTTTATAAATGGGAGGGTGTTTTCTTGAGGATAGGCAATAGTTATAATAGGTTCTAGAAGGGTTATAGAAGGACTAAGGAAAAATAATAGGAATAAAGTTTTTCCAAGTGTTAAGGCTAATGTAAATGTGCGTAAAAAGGCCTCTTGGCTAAGCTCATAACATATCTTATATAGGATTTAATTTCAGCCATAAAAAACCAAGCAAAGATAGGGCGTTTATGACATTTTGGGTGGATAATATGGTGACTCATTATACCAATGAACAACCTTTTAGCATTTTATTAGTTAATGTACAGCCTCGGCATAGAAAAAACCATGCATGAGCTGACATGATGAGCAAGGTCTGGTTTGCCTTTGATTAATCCATATTATACAATGAAATGCCCTTATGATAAGCTTAGTGAACCACCAAAAAATGTTGTGATCCAATGTCTAAAGCCCAAAAATGAAGTCCATATGATTTGTACAAAATTATAAATTATTTGGGATGATTTTTAAGGTCAAAGTCATGACCAAATTTGAGTTTTAATGTCATGGTTTGAAGGAAGCAAAATGTCTAGAACAGGACAAAAGTAGCCTTAATGTATCGATAAAATGTGTTTTATATTAACACTTAGAGCAAATTTGCTTTCTAATGTCGAGAGTTTAATGGCTTGTATCAAAACTAGAGCAATATTGAGACTTCATGACCTATATTGATACCATGAGCAAAAATTCCAAAAAGTATTGACACTACGTGTCTTGTATCAATAGCACAAAGCCTGAATTGATACTCTCACTTATGTATCGATGTATTTTGGCCAAAAATCACAATTTTAGCTACAACATAAATTTATCGATAAAAACACCCTTAGTATTAATACCATTAGCAATGTATCTATAGTATGCCCGTTTGTATAATTTTAAGACTTTGAAATTTTAAGGATGTAGAGCCTTGTAAGATACCTTACGCTAGTGTATCGAGACCTACATGTAAAAAGGCAAATTGTTCATACCTTTGGCTACTCGAACATTTTACCTTAACTAGGAATAATGGATAACTATCTCGTGCTTGCTTAAATGACTTTGATGACATCTTGAATGATGACCTTGATGCCTTGTAAATTAATCCAGACCAAATGGAATGCCTACAGCTATTCCTCTTTGGCTATTGCTAGGTATCAGGAACAAGGCATAAACTAATAGACACCTTTTTGTCCAGGATGCACTTGATATTGCCTAATGTTCTTGTGATAAAAAGATGAAAATCAACCTCACACTAGGACAAAAATAATAGTTTGGCAACTATTCCGAATTTTCCAAAAGATAAAGTTTAAATTTTTAGATAAAAAACCTAGGCTACAATCCTAGGCTTGATTTATCCCTAAGTTTGACTTAAAAATGCCAACACACCAAATCATAGCCAGTAACATTGGACTTTCAAAAGATTTCTTGATAGGTTTTGGATGAAAACCTAGACTATAATCCTAGGCGTAACTTATCCCTAGGTTTGACTTATAAAATGATAAAATGCTAATATGCCAAATCACAGCCACCAATATTGGACATTGAAAAGATTTCTTAATAGATTTTGGATGAAAAACCTCGACAATGATCCTAGGCTCAACCTATCCTTAGGTTTGACTTAAAAATAATGAAATTCCAACATGCCAAATCACAACCAACAATGTTAGACTTTGAAAAGATTTCTTGACAGGCTTTGGATAAAAGACTTAGACTACGATCCTAGGCTCGATTTATCCCTAGGTTTAACTTAAAAATGATAGAATGCCAGATGGTGAATTACGACCATCAACATTGGACTTTGAAATGATTTCTTGACAAAGGTTTCTAGATGAAAGACCCAGACTATAATCCTAGGCTTGACCTACCCTAGGTTCAACTCAAAAATGATAGAATGCCAAGAGTCAAATCATAGCCAGTAACATTAGACTTTGAAAAGATTTCTTAATAGAAATTCTTGACACAACTTCTTAACAAAGGTTCATGACAAAAATGCCAATAAGCTAGATTATGACATACCAACAATATTGGGCTTTAAAAGGATTTCTTGACAGAGGTTCTTGATAGAGATTCTTAACATAAGTTCTTGACAAAGGTTCTTAATAGAGATACTAATAAGTCAGATCATGACATTCCAGCAACATTGGGCTTTAAAAGGATTTCTTGACAAAGGTTTTTGATAAAGATTCTAGACAAAAGTTCTTGACAAAAAGCTAATAAATCATATCATAACATTCCAGCAATAGTGGACTTTAAAAGATTTCTTGATAAAGATCTTTCACAAAAATTCCTAACGTAGGCTAATTAATTAGATCTAACCTATTAGCATCATTAGGCTTTCAATTTTAATAACATAGGCCAATTAGTAGGAACTGACCTATCGGTATAATTGCGCTTGATTTTCTTGACTGAGGTGAATTAGCTAAAACTAGCCTACTAGCATCATTGGGCTTGACTCTCTTGACCTGAACTAGCTTATTAGCATCATGGGGCTTGATTTTCTTAACAAGGGCTAATTAGCTGGAACTAATTTATCGACAACATTGGGCTTAGTTTTCCTGACAAGTGTCAATAGCTAAGACGAACCTACTGGCATCATTGGGCTTTGACTTTTGCTAAGGACAAATTAGCAAAAGCTAGCCTACCGACATCATTAGGCTTAACTTTCTTGATAGGGGCCAATTAGCTGGAACTAGCCTACCAGCATCATTAGGCTTAGCTCTCTTGACATAGGCCAATTAGTTGAAACTAGCCTACCAGTGTTATTGGGCTTAACTCTCTTGACATAGGCCAATTAGCTAAAACTAGCCTACCAACATCATTAAGCTTGACTCTTTTAACATGGGCCAATTAGTTGAAACTAGCCTACCAACATCATTAGGCTTAACTTCTTGATATGATATCTTGGAAAGATAAGGTTTGTACTTGAGCAACCCTCTGATTTGCTGACTTTCTAAGTCAAAGGTTCTTAGTAGGAAGTTTTTAATGGCATGATAAATTTTGCTTGATGGAATGCTAAGAAAATGATTTCACGTGATGACAATATGAGTGCATGATATGATGATACAATGTATGACTACATGATCATGACATAAAGTCTAATATAGGAATAGACATTGCAAGTTATCTTTTTAACTAAGAGTTTTGACAATTATTTCCCTATACCATAGTTCAAGGTGCTGACTTTAGACTTGATAGGCTTTTTGGTCATAACCCTTTTTGGAAAGTTTGGTGCTTGGATGATCATTTTTCTGACTTATGGGTCCAATGGCCTTTTTGACAGGGTAAGATTTGGATAATTATGTTTCTTGACTTGAGATGTCTAATGACTTTTTTAACAACCTAAGGATTTGTGTTTCTTGATTGAGGATATGTAATGGTCTTTTTTTAAAAGTTCAATTGGTTTGCCTACAACTTAAGGACGAGTCACTTTGGCTTAACTGGATGGGTTTAGTGTTAGAGTTTTGATGGGATTTTTGATTGTACTGGATCAGTTTTGCTTAGGTTTTGGATGATGTTTCATGATTGACAACTTTGAGAGGCTGAGGAACAATTCGACACTCGATCACAACTGGTACACATTGAGCATGATGGTTTTATGATCTTGACAAGCAAGGCATGAACAAAGTTCCTTATGCTTTTCTCATCTTTTCAATGAATGTCAAGAAATCTTGATGTGAATTTTATTCTATTATTAAGTATTATTAATTAAATGATAAGCATAATAAAACAAGATAGTATTTCTTTAATGACAAGAAAGATAGTATAATTTTGTTTATTTTTTACAAAAGGTATAATGACAAGAAAGTAACCTTGTAGGTGATTATGCCTTAATAATTATCACATTAACATTTCATTCAATGCATCCTGAGATTTTTCTCAAAAATCAACATGTCTGATGTAAGCTGTTCTTCTGAAGACCTCTAAGGTTGCTCCACACCACTTTGCTATTACCCTCGACTTAGGTAGGTTTAGTGAGGTTTGACTTTGATTTGTCTAAGGTTTGATCTGATTTGACTAGGATTTTGACTTAGTTTAGTCAAGGCAGGGTTAAGTTTGATTCGATATGGCCAAGGCTGGATGATTTTTGGCTAAGGTTTTTTTTATAGGTATTTACGTATGATTTGATTCAGTTTAGATGCGATTTGGTTTGGATGTCATAAGTTGACACAAAGGGTCAAGGGTTAAAGATATTGACAAATTATGACCAAATACTTCTAAGGCTAACCAGAAAGTTTAAGGTTTGGACTAGTTATCGCCACAGGGTCAAGATTAGATATGAAATAGTCATAGGTTTGGACTTTCGCAAACTATTAGAAAAAGGAAACAAACACTCCCTCAGTTTATAGATGTGATAGTTTAACAAGTGCTAATCTTGGGTAGTGACTCCCTAACTCTCGAAAGGTTGTTTAGAAAAAGTCTGTTAGGTAGATGCTTAGTCTTGATTGAAGGGTATTATTTTGGGAAGCACTGTGGTGGAGGTCTTGGAAACTAAACCTCTTGTCTTGACTCATGAGGGTTTTAGACATCTTAAGCCTTCAAATATCTTGATAGGCCTATGATTGGATGGGATGATTTTCTCTTTTGTGGATATTTTGGCAATATCAAAGATGACTTTAGGATTTTCGACTTTGCTCTAAACTGCCCTTTTATGGTTTTCACCTTAGAGCTTTATTCTTTCCTTGCTTGACCTTTTTTTTGACTTTTTCTTTTTTTTATTGATTAATTCATTATGACCCTCAAGGAAATGAAAGATTTTCCTAAAAAAATAATTTCTTGAGGAATGGGATCATCAGTTCAAATAGCCATGCACAATCGAGATGGACTTTTTAAGGTACATAATGTAGGCTAAGGTTCCAAGTTTTGAAAAAAGTGGTATACAAGCCTAAATTTAGTGTTTAAGGGTGATCGGATCAAGGATCTTTTCTTTTCATAAAGGCTTCTATCCTTTCTACTTTTGATGTCCTCATTACCTTTTGTCCTTTCCCTCTTGATTTGATCTTAACTTTGATTGTCAATTGCTCTGACTTTTTTACCTTGATCTTGACTTTACTTTTTTTACTTTTTTGTTTTTTAAAGGGAATTTTAGACTTCAATGACTTGATACACCTCATATTTACCCTTTAAGGTCAGGCATTTTGATAATTGTAGAAGTGAGCACCTATTTCCCTTAAAAAGCTATTCCATGCTCCCAATATGTAAAGAAATCCTTGATCAGGGCTTTCAAAAGAATAAATTTGTTAGCTCAAAGAGGATAGCCAGGGAAATGATTTTGTAATTTATGAAAGTATGAAAGAAAAGATGGTCATTTTTCATTTCAAACATGACCATGTGAACTAACAAGTCACTCTTTGCAGCAAGGTTCTCTAAGAAAACATGCTGAATGTTTTAATCACATTATGTAGCATTCAATTTCATTTTCATTTTTTTCCTATTTGCATGCCTTCATTCTCTTTTCTCCCTGCATTCAAAGGCATGTTCCTTGAAGTCACTAATTTGCCCTAGCCATAAATAATTTGAAGTTTTGGTTGACCTAAAAAGAGGGTTCAAGTGGTTGTGATTGCTCTGATGGCATAGAACCTCCCTTATAATCTTTATTAAAGTCAACTTCACCGATATAGATTGACCATTCAAAATTGATCTCTAGAAGCTCATTGAAAATAGCCATGCTACTTTTATCAGAGCACTTGAAAAGGTGACAAATAAATAAAAACATAAAGTCAAGGGTTTGAACAAAGGTAAAGAATAAAAATAGGCACACAAGATGAGATGCATCATGCTAAGTTATTTTTATTAGTAATATTTGATAAAATATGCCTATTACATAGGATCCCTACAAGTTATAGGAAAGAAGCACGTATGTTTAATTTTTGACATTGCACAAAAATAGACTTAAAAAGCATAAGGGCTTTTGACATGGTCCCATTGTCAAGAGTAGATTCTGGTGAATTAGGACTAATCTCATTATCTAACTCGATGGTCTGAGTTGATCATTGATGGCATTGATATGGAGGTTATCGACAATGATCATGTTCATGGCATGATTGGGTGGAGGGTTTGCAAAAACATTTGATCACTGATTTGTCTAGAATTACAAGATCTTGGAGTCAGTGAACTTTTGTACTCTCTATCTGAAGGATAGGCAATTTTTAGTGTCATGCATCATGGTAGTCACAGTAGGCATTGGCATCATACCATTGAGCATGTAGGGGCTTATTTTTTAAAGCAAAGATAAGAGCAACCAAATGTCCCTGAAAGAGAGCTTGGTAAAGCTCTTTATAGGTAATGGGAATGGGATCAAACTATTGTCTCTGCTGGTCTACCCCCTAATTGCTTTATGCATTATTGATAGAGGCATTGACATTCCAATTGATGGAGGTTGATTGTTCTGTGGAGGATTTGGTGGGGTAGCAAAGGGTAGGTTATATGTTGAGGCAAAAACTAGCTAAGGATGGATCATGCATAGATTAGAGTGGGACATGCCAGGTAGTATGGACTGGGCATCTGATAATGACTCAACTAAGATGTGTTGGCATAGCTTATGGCATTTACCTTTTTTTCCCTTTTTCTTTGGCTACATGATTCTTTCTTGATCCAAGTAACTTGCTTGCTAACATTCAGCAACTTTTAATTACCTCATCAATCATTTCACCTAATAGAACAAGATTGGTAAACTGTTGGTGGTGTTCCCTACCAATTTGCTATAGTATAAGGAGCATAAGGAATTGATGAACATCATGGTCATCTCCTTTGCAGTTAAAGGGGGATAAAATAAAGCCACCTCTTCTCTCCACTGTTGGGTGTATTGCCTAAAACTTTCGGTAGGTATTTTCTCTAGATTCATGAAAAAAAGTCAATTGAGGGTCTAATTTAACATATGCTGATATTGAGTTAAAAAGGCTCTTGCAAAGTCAGCCTATGACCGGCTGCCCTTGTCAAGCTATGTTAAAAGTAGTGTATAAGAAGCTTTTTATCCTTGTCGTAGCTGGCCATCTTCTTAAGGTACATTCAAATGTGCATAGTAGGGTTAGTAATTCCATTGAACTGCTTAAAATCTAATGCTTTGAATTTTAGGGGAATGACAAGATTGGATGCTAAAGACAAAGATTCTACGTTGATACCTTTGAATTTATCCCTCTTCTCGATAGCTTGAAGGCATTCTTCCAAAAATTAATAATTATCTATTCCGTCTAACCATCTATCTTCTCTTCTTGTCATGATCAAAGGTCATAAGATCGACCGAAAAGACCCTTGTATTTGCCTTATAAAAGCCCAAGGACAAATTAGTTTGCTGTCATAGGGTTCATGTAAATCACTAGTGGCTCCAAAAGGGCGGCATTACATTAGACTAGTGCCCTTAATAAGTCCTTTCCTGGGTAACTTTAGTACTACTTGTAGGATGATTTTTGGGTTAGCCATTTTTTCAATATCTGTGGTACTGGCCTATCCCTTTTCTTTAGTGGAGGCCATCATTAGTTCCATGTGCTTCATGATGTATGCTTGTATTTCATCTTCTTAACGAAGCATTTGGTCTTAAGACTCTTGTACATCAATTTAAGTTATTCGATGCATGACTATTGATCATTTTCCAAGATTTGTTTATGATGGTGAGAATTATAGCAGTGTAAGATGATCGGTTTCGTATTCCTTGTTTGATTTCAAAACCCCTTGCACTTTTATGACCATTCACGTATTAGACTCTTATGACATGTGTTTGTTGATGATTGCTCATGATGAGATGATGATGATTATGGAATCATGATGATACATGATTATTGATATGCATAAATGAATAAAGCAGTAAAAGAGTTGAGTTAGTTATGCAAATACAAGAGAGATAATTGGCTTGTGATATAGCTTTACCAGTAGTGTCTTTCATAAAACAACAAATAGAGCTTGATTGCATATGCTTACGTTTGAAAGTGTCTGACATGATTGCATTGTTTAATCACATGTTCCAAGAAATTCAATAACTTTTGTTTGTGGTCTCCAATGGGGAAGATATCTCACCTCAATGATCAAGCTACCTTGATTATGTCCATCGCAAGTCTTTGAGACCTATCTTACCCTTTTCATGTGTCTTTAAGGCATGACTAGGTTTAAAGATATCCATATATTCATGTTGCTGATCCTTGAACCATGTTTTGCCTTCCTTGAAAGATCAAAAACAGAAGTAGACTATTGCTTCATGACAAATACCCCTTGCTGAACACTGAACCTTTAACCAATTGTCTCATGATGATGAATATAATGACATGATGCATGCAATAATCAAAAACAAACTTAACAGAAATAGTTTAGTGATGATACACAATAATATAGATAAGAATAAAGAATGAAAGAATGGAAATAAATCACAAAAATAGCCTCGATAATAGGCATTACGATGTCTAAGGGTAAATATGATAATTATAAAAATCACGATTCACTAAGTACCGTAGACAACATAACGACATGTCCAAGTTAAAAATTACCTTTATTGAGGTGATTGGTACTTCGAGGGATGAGTGGACAACCTAAATGACGGCGCACATAGCCATCGCCTAGCATTTAACATGCGTTAAACCATCGGTCAGACAATATAACAAGTTATGCAAGTGAAATTTTACCCTTATTGAGATGGTACGATACCTTTCAGGTAAAACTAAATGACTAGGTGGCAACGTTTGTTCATCATCACCTAAAAATGGGTATGCTCAAGCCATCACTCAGACAGCATAATAGCGTATTTGGGTTGAATGACTTTTTTCAGGTGACATGGCTGCCTTATGAATGATGACATTTATTTGCCATCAGTTACTTATTGACAAGTGTCAATTGTCAATCGAATGACATAATAGCATGTTTTGACACTAAAATGACAAACATGGGAAACAATGCTTGTTTGTTGTCACCTACACAACTATGGTACATGTAAGAGTAATGGTTAGAAGTGTTTCCCCAAGTGTCCTTATTGTCTATGTCATTGTAGCAGCATTTCGTATGGTTTGACATGATTTAGCTCATAGGGCTCACTTTATGAGGTTTAAGTTAACATCTAAATCGATATCTGAATCACTCTTCCATCCGGTAAGGATAGCTGAGGCATCTCGATCCTAGGTTCATCATAGGCTCGACAAAACATGTTCAATCCAATAGATGTATTTCCCTACTCAAATGTAAAGGGTTACTCATGAAAGGCGTAGGTAATTTGCAACCCAAAGGTCTTGCTATGCTAACGTGAAGGGTTGCTCATAAAGGCCGATAGCTCATTTCCACCTAATATTTAGGACTTTAATCCTACTATGGAGTATGGTGAGAATCTAATATAAATGCTAGTGCATAGTATGTGTTAGAGAAGTAATCAAACCTTTTGTTTACTCCTTATTATCATACATATCAAATCGATATTTATTCGGGAACAAGGCAATCCCTGACAATTACATGACAAAAATTATGACAAGTAAAAGATTAGTGGACAAAAATGAAAAGGGATTATAATTAAATTTGACCAATATCAAAGAAATTGAGAACTAAGTAGGACACGGCTAGAAGTAGGCCTAACTCTCTAAATAAGTCACCAATGGAGTCGTCAAGCTATCGGCAATGTGCCTTCCTTGAAAGAAGCATGCAAGACATAACAATTATTTTTCCTGATAAGGAAGTGTCTTCTTGACCAAGAGTCCTCCTTTTTGACATGACAGGATCGAGAAAGTATGGATTCTCAACTCTTGATCATGAAAGGGGATTGTCGGATGAGTCGCTCATTTAACTAGTCTCAGACAACCACCATAAAGTTGCCAACGCTTGAAGTCACCACCGATCATTTTGGGCTAGCCATGATCAAATGCTTATTTAAATCAATGTTTTGAGTTCCAAAACTCAAAAAATCGATCCCAAGGTTTACATGGTCCAGCAATTTGACGATTGGGTTTGGGAGTTGGTTACGTGCAAGAAGGTATAAACCTCCTTTTGACGCCTGAAATTGATACCTTTCTAGCTATGTCTTAACTTGGTTTTAGTTTTCTTAATTTTGACTTATCATTATTTCGATATAATCCCCTTTTATGCATGAATATAAAATAAATTCAAGTTTTAGATAAATATTTGAATCTTGTATGTTCCCCAGAGTAGGAGAACATTAGGATCTTTTACTAAAATAGTCTTTAAATTTAGTTTTTGAAAATCGGATATTATATGTCAAGCAATGGAGAGATATCGGTACAAAACATTGACTTGTAACTTTTGAAAATGATTTTGAAAACATGAATGCAAGATGACCATCACCAAAAAGATGTATTAGTAAGACAATAAAATAAGATAATGTTGCATAAAATAAATCACGCAAAACAACAAAAAAAATGGAGAGACGACCCAAATGTATCTTGTAATTGTCATTGGTTATCTAGAAATAACCAAATCAATAATTTTGAGATTTATATTCCATTAGTTGCTTAAGGCATGAAAATTGAGTTTGACTTTTACAAAACACTGAGAGGACTAGGAGAAAGAAAATTTAGATTTTTGAATGAAGTTTGAAAAGCTGGTTAAAGTATCCTCTCAAAAATTAGGGTTACAGTATCCTTATAGATAAAAACTTTGATGATTTTTGGAGCGATGGACTGAAATATCCCAAATAGAATGTAAATTACCAATTCTAAGGTCTCAAAACTGCATTAGTTCAAAAGATTGTAGCTCCCTAATCTGGAATCATCCAATGAAAGATAAGACACCATTGGAAAGGGATGAGTGACAGGTTTCTTGAGCTCATTTACACAATCCTAGGGTAGTTTGGGATGAGACACATTAGAAAAGGATGAGTAACTTTATTTCTTCAAGTATAATCTAAAAATGATGAGATTCAGAATGAGCTTTTTAAAGCTATAGAACCATATATGATTTTAGATGATAAATTAGAGTTTACTTAGGAAAACTTATGTAATCCATAGAATATGACAAGAAAGTATAGTAAATGTATACTAGTAGGAATTTGGTATAATGAGTATAAAGTAGAATCTGTTCATTTATTTATAGATATTGAATTAGGTATATGCACTTGCAAAGAATTTATTTATCCTAATCATTATATTTAGAAATTACGATAATTGAAGCAAGAAAGTCACATGTAAAGGAGAAAGGTGTTAGAAACTCTGAGATTGTTCTAGGAAATTATTTGGTTAAGTGTTCTCAATTTTATGTGGGAACAATTAGCCAATAAAATTTATTATATGGAAATAAATTTCCACAAATGTTCAAAATGTATAGCCAAACAACTAAAGATGTCAGATTCTTAACTCCTTATGATCATTGGATCAGAGTCATTAGGATACATGAAGCTTATTCCAAAGAAAAAATAGAGTTCAGTAACAAGCATTCAAATTTACATTATTCAAATCTCTAATTATTCTCTCACATAATGGGCCTTGGATAACTCTTTGGATAGCTCAATTTTCTTCATCTTAGTAAGATATTCTTGTCTTAAAGCTCTTTGTACTTCATAAGAAGTGAATATATATTCTCCCAATATTGAAGCCATCAATCTATCTAACCTTAATCTAATTCTCTTAAACTTTGCTCATTATCAGCTTCTAAATCATTATATAACTCTAGAATTGTTCTGAAGACATCTTTATACACTTGACCTTTTGGCTTCAGCATATGCCCATTTTAATCTATATGCTTCTCTAGTTATTATCTTTTTTGTATTTTGCTATTCCCTACTGAAATCTCTTCATAATACCAGTTTGCTAGGTTACTAGGATTCTCTAATAATCTTTTCTTTGCTTATTCTCTTTGTTTACTCATATGCTTGTTAAAATGTTAGCTTGCTTTTACATAATCTCTCAAAAATCAAGTTGATGCTTCTGCTGGAGAAGACTTTTCATAATAAGTTGGACATATATTCTTATGATGTTTGCGAAGATGATAAAATTCTTGCTAGCAGCCAATTGATGATGGGATTATCCCTTTCTTGATTTGCTTCTTTCTTTTTATCACATTATTCTGTGAAATCGTAGAAGTTCTCTTAACACTATTGGTTACTATCAGGTTACCTCCCAAATGGTGAATCCAGGTCTTTTCAGCATTTATCATTTTTTCTAGAGTTAAGATAATAACTTTTAACCTTAAAGTTTTATGATATTCCACCTTCTTCCTATACCATGTATATGGAATAAACTCGTGAGGCAATAGGCCTTCATTAACCATAATTGAATTCTTTTCAGAAACTTGTCCAATTTGGACTAAATAAATTGGTGGGAGCTTCCTTACTCCATCCCAATCTTCAGCAGCATTGTAACATTTAAGGAACAAAATGGAATCTTCCCTAATAATTTTGCTGTTTCTTTTATAGACTTCTAGACTATTAATTGAGTTAAAATTCTAAGAAGTATCAACACTACATGGCTTGTATCGATACCACAAGGCCTATATAGATACTATTACTTGTGCATCGATACATTTTAGCCCAAAATCATGATTTTAGCTATGAAATAAGTCTATATTGATACAAACACTCTTGGTATTAATACAATAAGCAATGTATCAATACTATGCCCTTTTTGTATCAATACCAATAACAAGATTTCGAAATTTTGAGGATGCAAAGCCTTGTATCAATAACTTGTGGTAGTGTGTTAAGACTTGCATGCAAAAATGTAGATTTTCATATTTTTTGCTCCCCAAACACTTCACTATAGCTAGGAATGATGGACGACTTTCATTACTTGCTCAAATGACTTTGATGATTGTAGAAACTTTATTTTGTCTAGGCTAACTTTTTTAAGTAATCTGGAGCACAGACATGAGAGGGGGCGATGATCACTGACGACTCAGGTCATGAAGGCCTATGGATCATATCAAAGTTAAATGCAAAGATGTGGCATAAGAGGACGTAGTTCGAGGTGTCTTGGGATAAAATATATTAGAAAATTCATAATTTTTCTTGAATGTATCGATACAATGCTCCAACATGCCAAAATTTTGAAATGTCCCCATTTGTATAATACAACATGTAAATGTATCGATACATGAGCTTCTGCATCGATACAAGAGCTCATGTATCGATACTAGGCCGTGCCAAGACCAAAACATGCATTCTGTAAAGAAATGTATCGATACATAGCAACATGTATCGATACAATGGTTTATAGTATCGATAAAATGATTGTTGTATTGATACAATGTTCATTGCATCGATGCACTTAAGGTTTTTGGACCAAATGTATCGATACATTTTGCTATGTATCGATACATACAAGCCATTTTTCATGGTCCGGGCATTTTTTACTCGTCCATCATTGATCCAAAACTCAATTTTAACTCGTTTCTTTGCATCAAGAAAGATCAAAACCCATATCAAAATATGAATTTGGACTTTTGAATTAATCAAAACATTTATCAAAGGCGTCAATGTCACATGATCACCCTACTCCTCCCAAGTTGTTGACCAATATCACCATCAACCACCTTATTTGCTAAAAAATCATTTCAGCATTTAAACCAGCCACCCTATGCCCATCACATTGGTAGCAAGTTGCTCCCTACAGCCACTCTATAGCCACC
>JBBYHM010388620.1:0-14878 GCA_038381775.1 Adansonia rubrostipa | reverse complement strand
TTTGATGGCTATCAAAAATTGATTTTCAAAACCTCCCCAAGCCAAGCATGTTAACCTCAACCAATAAGGATTAGCATAAACTTAGCATTTTTCTTAAAGTTAGCAAAATATCTTAGGAAAAATTAAGTTTTTCAGATATGGAATCCTGGTTAAACGAGCTCAAATATTTTGATTTTGCAATAAAAATGGCCTTACACTTGTTCCCGAAATGTTCGTGCCTTGTTTTTGAGTTAAAACTTTGAGTGGCATGATAAACAAGCTGTTTCATCAATCCAAAATACTCTAGGGCTGTGCAAATAAGTTCATAAAGCTCATGCCACTCTTTCCTTTCCGTCATGGACGTTTTAATGTCAATGACTTGAGTTTGGACCTGTAAACATAAATAAAATAAGAAATATCCTCTGCTTTACTTTGTACCCTGCTGGCATCATCACTATTACAAATTGAAAAATCACTTTAAAATCTTAAATGATTTTCCATGAATTTTTTGATATTTTTCTCTCAAAGTGTGTCAAATTATCTTTAAACCCCTAGATCATTCCGAATGAAAGAGTTGTGATTTTTCAAACCTAGACTATCCAAAATCCCTGGAGTTAACAAAGTGCATTCTGTTTGGGCCCTTCAGACCCACAAAATGATTTTTCCAAATCAATCCAACATATTTCCTAAAAAGTTCATGAATTCCCTTTCTAGAAAGGTATTTGTTAGCTATATTAGCTTTGAATTAATCTTAATTTTGATATAACTAAAACTTAAGCTTAATTAGCTTGTGTTTATATATTTTCAAGATTAGTATTTTTTTCATGTAATATTTCATAAACACTTTGAAAAATGCAAGAATGTGTTTTAACTTTTTCAAGCATTCAAAAATATGTTTTTAATACATACATTTATATAAAACATTTTTAAGATAAGTTTTACATGTTTAAAGTCATGAAAAACCTTTTAAAATTGATTTCATGTGAAAACATCGATACATTATGTGTATGTATCGATACAATACTTGGCAGTAGCTAAATAACCCTTAAAATACTGAAATCACTGTTCATGTATTGAAACACAGCATCCTGTATCGATACAGCACTGTTCATGTATCAAGACAGAGCATCCTGTACCGATACAGCACTGTTTAACAATCATATTTTGGATTGTTAAACACAATGTGTCAATACCCACTTAATTGTATTGATATAGAGGCACGGGGAACAACGGGAAACAACATTTTAAAGGCTCCAATGGCTATATTCCTTCACCAAATGCTCCCAATGGCTAGAATC
Source organism: Adansonia rubrostipa (assembly GCA_038381775.1). Taxonomy (NCBI): domain Eukaryota; kingdom Viridiplantae; phylum Streptophyta; class Magnoliopsida; order Malvales; family Malvaceae; genus Adansonia; species Adansonia rubrostipa. The sequence continues at coordinate 13,601 of JBBYHM010388620.1, read as the reverse complement.
ATGATCCAGGCTATAAATAAGCCACTCCAATACCTTCAACGAGGGGAAGAACCAAAAGATTATGCTTAGAGTCATCCCTTTCATTTTCTCCATCATTTTTACTAAGTAGTTCATCTTTGTATAGGATCAATCCTTCCTATTTTGTATCTTTAGATACATATTTCTTTTGAGTCAAAATTCTTGTAAACACCTAACCTTTAGAGGTTTTATTTGTTTACGCTCAAATCCTTGTAAAAAGGGGAGGTTACTACTTAGCCATTGAAAAGTAGTGAGAGAGAGTTCTATCTTAACCACAAAAGATAAGGGGTAGAGGTTTCTATCTTAGCTTTAAAAGGTACGGAGTGCAAGGGTTACACCTTGTCCTTGAAATGTAAACAATTCAAGTTAGTGAATTATGGAAATTCGAGGCAAGTGAGGTCGAGGTAGAGGACATAGGCAATTAAGGCTGAAGCTCTATAAATCATCGAGTTTGCTTCTTCTTTCCCTTTGCTGTAATTGTTTATTTTTATTCACTAACTTGCATTCCAAAGTTTATTGTTTAGATTTCTCAATTTTATTTACCAAAGTTTTAATTTACTAAAATTTTGAGAAATCAATTCAGCCCCTCTTAATTTTATTCACCACTAAAAGGTCTAACAGTATTATTTACAATTTTTTGATACCAAATGAGTCCGAAATGATTTTTCAAAATTTGACACACTTTATCCCTCATATACCCTACCAATAGTGAAATTAATCTGAACTTGAAAATTTATTCCCTTGGAAATTGATGTTTTGGGATATTGAGAATATTTTTAGATTAAACCCCCATCAAGTTAGCTTTCTAGCAATATCTTATCTACCCTCTAAAGCCTTCAAACCAATCCAAAATAAATTCGAAAAGTGGGATCACGCGATGCTATCCCTTGTTCTCAGTTACAGTCAAAATTAAGTTGTTTTCCCAAATTTTATCTCAAGGCATTCGAATGTCTCTGTGTTATCCCGATCAGACTCGATAACATGCTTCGACCTCCCAGAAGCTCGTATCAAGGCATGAACATATTTTACATCTTTACCATCCTCATTCACAATAATTTTTTTGCCAAAAATCATCAGAATGCTCACCCATTTTCTAAATCATGAAGTTTTGTCAACTTAAGTTTTCTAACCCGACTTCTTTAAAGAGTGTCAGATATGTCACTTTTGGTGATACTCCAACCCCAGCCTTCAAAGTGGATACTCTAACCTCGTTCTTCAAACTTCCTTTGTCAAATTATTTGTCAAGATCTAAAAAAAACTTCCATTGTCAAATTATTTGTCATCCATGGGGATACTCCAACCTTGACTTTTTGAGGTGATACTCTAATCCCATTTTTCAAAATTGTCAACTTTTAAAGAATCTTTCTTCGTCAAAATTATTCATCATCCATAAGGATACTCCAATGCCACTTTTTGAAGGGATATTCTAACCCTGTCTTTCAATTACAATTAATTTTTTTCCTCTTTTCTGGACTTCCATGAATGTGTTAAACAAATCTCATTCAATCAAGAAACCCAGATGCATCTAAAATATTGTCGATTTGGTTATTCCCAAATAATTGATGCAAATTGCGAGATAAATTCCAATAGTCCATCCCTTTTCTTTATTGCATTGAATGATCCATGTTATGTTACTTCATTTGTTGCCTTACTAACGTGATTTTTTTGTGATGATTATTTGCATTCATGTTTTCTAATCATTTCAAATAAAACCAAGGGTAATATTCCATGTGGGTATCTCTTTAGTGCCTAAAGTGGAATATTCTATTTTTCAAAGTAAAATCCAGAGGTCATTTTTATTGAAATTCTCTATATTCCCTATCTCTCCAAGGCGTATATGAGATTAAATCTTTTCCATCAAAACCTAGATTTGTATTTCTATAAGATTCATGCATTAAAAGGGGTTATATCAAAATAATAATGAGGTAAGATTGAAAGAATTGAAACCAAGATAAGACATAGCTAGTAAGGTACCAATTTTCGGAGTCATGAAGAGGTTTGTACCTCATCGTGCATAACTAACTCCCGAACCCAAATGACAAATCTTTATGTTACGTAGACCACAGGATCGATGTTTTGAGTTTCGTAACTCAAAACATAGTTTCAATAGGCATCCGATCATGCTTAGCCCGAAATGATCGATGGCAACTCCAAGCATTGGTCATTTCATAATGGTCATCCTAGACCAATTAGATGAGCGATTCGTCTTATGGTCCCCTTCATTATATCATAAGTTGAGAATTTGTACTTTCTCATTCTTATCACATCGTGAGGGAAAAGTCTCGGTCAAGAAGACATTTCGAAGTCAAAAAAAATATTTAAGTCATATGTACCCATAGATCTGCGAGGATCCACCCTTAGGTACATTACGATAGCTTGGCGACTCCACTGGGGATAGTAGGTAGAGAGTTAGGCCAATAACTAGCCGTGTCTTGCTAGGTTCTTAGTTCTTTCGATCTTCGATCATTATTTAACTATAACCTTTTTTTTCATTTTGTCAACTAATCTTTTGTTTGGCATGATTGTCAGGATTGTCTTATTTTTGAATAATTATCTATTTAATAAAAATCGTAATACAGAAGTAAACAAAAAGGTTTGATCGTTTTCCCATCACACACCATGCACTTGCATGTGCATTAGTGTCCCGCCAAACTCCATGACATGGTTATAACCCAATCATTAGAAGGAAGTGAACTATCTACCTTCATGAGTAACCCTCCACATAGGCATGGTAATAACTTACCAGATGTAAATTACCTATTTCTCTCATGAGTAACCCTCCGCATATGCATAGAATAATACATCCAACGGATTGAACCCGTTCTGCCAAACCCACGATGAGTCTAGGATTGGCATCCCTCAACTGTCTTTACCGAACGGAGGAGCAATTTGGATAGCTATTGAGGCATCAACTTAAACCTCATTTAGTGAGCCTTACGAGCTAAAACATGTCAAACCATACCAAAATGCTACTAGAATACCCAGAGAATAAGGTCACCCGAGGAAATATTTTTAACCTTTACTCTTAATTACCATAATTATGTAGGTGACAGTAAGCACACAATTGTCACCTGCATCTGCATTTTTATCATTTATCAAGGCATGCTATCGTGCCGCCCGGACGTTGGCTAACCTTTTTATAAACAAATAACGGTAACAAAAACCATCATTCACAATGTCTTATACTGTTAGCCGTTATGCTGTCCAAGTCATGGCTTAACACACATCCACACTAGTGGTGATAAACGAATATTATTACTGGTCGGTTATATTTCTATCAAAATAAGATATTGTATAACCTCATGAAGGGCATATTGCATCCTAGCATGTTGAAATACTGCCCGTTTCTTCGTCTCACCACCTTGGTTGAGACATGTTATGAATTTTTTGTTCTGATGTTCTTAATTCTTTATTTCCTTACATTTGTCTCCTATATGTTCCATAACTTATTTTCCCTTTGTTTCTGTTTTGGTGCATGCATCATTTCATCATAACTATCATGACTATCATCATTTTAGGACAATTGTTATAGTTTAGTGTTTAACAAGGGGCATCATTTATGAAGCAACAGTTATCTCCACTATCGAGTCCTTTAGAAACATCAGAACATGGTCAGAAGTTCACCAACATCAGGACAAGGACATCTTAAAGCCCAACTACATCTTAGATATGCATGAAGAGGTTAAGATCGATTTTTGTCAGAATAATTGTCAGGAATTGAAGCACATTTGGGATAGTTAGGAAAACAATGAGAAAGAAGCCTTCACTAAAAAGTATGAGGATATAGCTCTCTTACTTCGAGTTCAGTTGGATGATGGCTTGTTGCGAGCAGCGACACAGCTCTGAAATTCAACCTATCGATGTTTCACCTTTAACCAATAAGATTTAGTCCCCACCACTGATGAGTACACAGCTCTACTCAACATAAAAAAGGCCTAGTTAGATCGAATTTATTACAAAGAGCTAACACCTCCTCCATTTAAGAAAAGTTTGAGGCAAATTCTTGGAGCCACAGAAGCATGAGTTAACAGTCACATCAAAGTAAAAGGGAGCATTGAATGCATTTCCTAGGCTAGCTTAAAAGAGGGGATGGTAAATCTTTCTGATCAAAAGAAAGCTTAAGATGTTTATGCTCTGGCAATTTACGGGCTCGTTATATTCTCGAAGACTTTGGGTTATGTAGAGGCGACAGTCATAGATTTCTTTTCTCACCTATTTTGCAACATCAACCCTACTTCTAGCATTATCGTTGAAACCATCTGCGCCCTCAGCTTTTGTAAAAGAAGGAGAACAGGAAGGTTTATCGAGTGTGCCCCATTACTCCAAATATGGCTCCTAGGTCATCTCCATGTGAGAAAGGAAAAAACTAAACGAAATTTCTTCTTCAAGATTAGTCCTCTTTCCACGGCATTAGAGGAAGAATGTCATCAAGATAAGACAAAAAAGCATTGGGTCAAGGAATTACAAAATGTCAAGAATGAAGAAATCATGTGGAGAGCCCATGGGTGTTCCCTCAGTTGATTGTGTACAGATGTGGAGACTACACTTGTGTACCACTCCTGGGGTTATAAGGAAATACCAGTTATGTTCCTTTATTAGTATTGCATCAATACCAGTGCCAGCAATTCATCCCATTCTTCGAAGACTTGGGATAATAGGATTTTGAATACAGAGAGCCTAATTATAAAGCAAAAGTCTAGTTTGCTTTTTAAGCCTAGAATAAGGTCTATTGTATGGAAAGATACTAGAAAGAAAGCCCCACAGCGCTTGGATACAAAAAATGGAGACTCTGTCGTATCAACGATCCATTGCCATCACCCAACTCTGGGATACTGCAAATCCTAATAGAGGAATCGCCTTCTAAAATTGAGCTACTTAAGAAGGAGTTCGAGCAAGAAAAGACATCATTTGCCACAAAAATCTCTGAACTTAAAGAGGAAAAGGGCCAGCTAGAGATGGATATCTATTTTTGGAGCAGTGAAATAGATCGAGTGGTTAAAGAAAGGGATCACTTCAAAGATGACCTTAAAAGCCTAACCAAGGATTATGTGATGCTCTGAAAAGCTAACAAGTCCCGACGTATTGGCAAGACATCAGTTGAATGGGAAGTGAAAGTTGCCACTCTCAATCGCAAGCTAAATCAACAAAAGGAGGAAGTCAGAACCAGCAAAGAAAAGTTCACGAGGGCACGTACTCTTGCTTCCACCTGCCAAGAAAGGAATCAAAGACTCAAGGCCTAAATGCGAGATGTGAGAACTGCCAGGGTTGAAAATGAAGCCCTCACTCACAAAATCCAAGAGTTAGAACAGTCTCTTCAGGATCATCAGGGTCATAACAATGAACTAACGAGGGCTTCCGAGCAATGCGAACTAGATTAGTAAGCGACAATTAACGAAGCACATCTAAACTACCAAGAACAACATTAGCACCTCACTGATCAAGTTCATATGGCTCAATGAGAGGCGGATGACATGATTGTAGTAGCTTGGTCTATAAGGTGAGACATCGTACTTATTGGAGATCGTGAGTAATAATTTTTGGGTTTTCTTGATCGTGTGATTACACAACGTAATCACGTTAGATACTTTTAAATGTAATCATGTCATAAAAGAAAAAAAACCTTTTGTGACTCTATGAATGATGTTATTAATGAAGTTGTTCTAAAAATCAATTATCTCCAATGCATATGCACATTTAATTATACCATTTTTCATTGCACTTGCATCAATCATTCATTGTATCATATATACTCATCAATAAATACATTTTTAAATAAAAGTCTAATACAAGAATTAGGCCATAAAAGTGTAAGGGATTCCAAGATCAATTAGGAACATAAAATCTTACATCATGCACCGCTACAACACACGATGCCGTAAACAAGTCATGGAGAGCGATCATGAAGCTCGTATTGAGTGACTTGAGCTAATGGTTAAGGAATCATAGGAACAAATGCTCCGTTAACAAAGCAAAATGCAAACTCAGATGGCAAGACTTATGGAACTAATAAAGCCTTTATGAAAGAAAAAGGGCAAGCTAGCACTGTTGAAACAAGGAATGATCTTTCCAACATTGAAAGTTCCCCTGGCATTAATCCAGAACCCGCCCAAGGGCAAATTAGACAAGAATAATGGCCCACTCCTCCACCTGCCGCTCAAGCTCTACCAGTCATCTACCCAAATCCCATTGCGGTAGGTCAATTCATTCCTGTACTCATGGGGTGAACATAGAAGTTCATTAGCAGATCTGATAGCCTTTGACCATGAGGAATGAAGAAAACAGAAGGTCAAAAGTCCACCATAACTATGAGAAAAGTGAGCAAATTCTAGCTACTAGAAAAATGCCTCTAAGCTATCGACGGGAGTGACAAGTTCAAAGCTCTTGATGCGCAATCACTGTCTTTGGTGTCCAATCTTGTTATTCCCCTGAAGTTTAAACTCCCAGAGTTTGAAAAGTTTAATGGAACCATTGATCTTTCTGTCCATGTCTGAATGCACTTGCGAAAGATGAAAAGCTCCTCATCCATTACTTCTAGCATAGCCTCACTAGGATAGCAGCTCGGTAGTATATCGAGCTAGACAATGTGAAAATTCAATCATGGGCTGACTTGGCTAAGGTATTTCTAAATCAATACCAGCATACGTCAGATTGGGTACCGGATCGACTTTCCCTGATGAATTTTGAGAAGAGATCCACTGAAAGTTTTTAGACAATATGCCTAAAAGTGAAAAGAAGAAGCAACCCTAGTCCAGCCTCCCCTATAGAAAAAAAGATGACAATCACTTTCATTCACACCTTACATGCTCCTTATTATGCCTCATAGGCAATGCCACTAAGCAATTCGCAGACTTAGTTCTCTTCGAAAAAATGATAGATGCTACCATCAATAGTGGAAAAATGTCTACTAGGGAAATAGTTGGATCGAGTAAGAAACTCATTTTCAGTAAGAAGAAGGAAGAAGAGGCCAATGCCGTAAATTATGCTAGCTCATCTCAGCCAAGACAACATCAAGCACCCAACCCTCGCTACTAAAGAATGCCACATTCTTACCCTATCATAATATCCCCTCAACCAATCTATGCCATAATTTATAACCTATCACTTGCAATCCCATCAAACCCATCATAAAGCTACCCTTCATAAGTCCACCAAAATACCAATCGAGCAACCAATAGTGCACTCGACAATCAAGGTGCAAATCAACTAAGACAACATTTTGATCCTATCCCAATAACCTATAAAAATCTTTACCAAACTTTGCTCCAAAATCACTTAGTGGCTCTGATCTATGTCCCAGAAAGAAACCGCCATACCCACAATGGTACAACCTTATCGCCCACTGTGAATACCACATTGGGGTAGTGGGGCATGATAGTGAGAACTACACGTATTTCAAATGAAATGTGTAAAATCTAATCAACTCAAAAGTCTTACAGTTTGAGATAAACCAGGGACCAAATGTTGCTGCCAATCCTTTACCAAACCACATTGAGCCAGCTGTAAATGTGATTGATACCGAGCCATAAAAATTGTGTCCTTCCACCAAGACTTGATTTTGATGACAGGGTCATGACAGAAGCCCCTACACTTTTCTTGTCCCTATCATGTAATGTCAAGAAATGAAAACCTACCTGCCCTCGCCCAAAGGTAGGTAGGTGTCCTATGTAAGGGGCATTTTTATCAAATATTACTGATGAAATGACTTTTCCTTATATCATTCCATATTGCATGCCTATATCACTTTTTAATATCTTTGTCTTAATTACTCTTTTATCTCTATTCTTATTCAAATCCCTGAGTTGTGTGTGTGCCTTTTGCAATGTCTGTTTCTTCACCCTTTTAGGTGTCCTGACGACAGTGACATGGATGCGTCTGATGGGTATTTGAAGATCAATTTCAAATAGTCAATTTGTGCAAGTGAAGTTGATCCTGAATAAGGTTTTGAAGAAAGCTCCATACCACCAGACCTCTTATAGTTCAAGATCCAGCATCATAATTCTATCCTTTATCACCCAAAGATGAATGGGCCAGTCGAAGTGGTCGACAAAAACATCAAAAGAATAGTTAAAAAAATGGCCGAGACTTACAAAGACTGTCATGAGAAGATATCTCTTGCACTTAATGCCGATCAGACCTCAGTTTGAACTTCCACGGACGCTACCCTATTCTTCCTTGTCTATGAGATGGAAGCTGTATTACCTATCAAAGTTAAGATCCCTTCTCTCAGAGTCTCGATGAAAACTAAACTTGAAAATGTTGAATAGGTTAAGAACAGATATGACCACCTTAACCTCATTGAGAAAAATGCATGAAAACCATCTGCCATGGTCAAATGTATCAAAGATGCATGATCCAAGCCCACGACAAAAAGATGCATCCACGACAATTTCACCTAGGTGAATTGGTATTAAAGAAGAGCCTCCTAATTCACTAAGATGCGCGGGGCAAGTAGACCCCCAATTAGGAAAGATCGTATATCATGAAGTAAGCCTTCTCTGGATAGGCCCTAATCTTATCAAAAATGGACAGCAATGCATTACCCAACCTAGTCAACTCAGATTTCATCAAGAAATATTACATGTAAAGGGCGAAATCTTGAAAAAATGTCCTTAAAAACAAAAAAAAAACAAAAAAGGGTCTAGATGAAAATCCAAAAAGGGCATCTGGGCAACTAACCCAACTATAGTTGAAAACCCACAAGGGCAACTTGAGAACATCAATTTTGATGGAGTATAAACTGAATACACCTACAAGAAAATGGAAGGCAATCCTAGGGATCTTTTGGAGATTAGCTCATACTAGTCATATTCGTTGTTCGAGAAAGATCCTGGAAAGTACCTAAAGAACATCCATGTCATGATTGTGAGAGGCATTTTTTACCCAAAAGATCATCCTTCTAGCTACCTTATCACTTGTTTGTCAAAAGATATATCGAGTTATGTCTCTTTGTTGTCATGAATAAATATTGCCTTGTTGCTTTTAACCCATGTACAATTCACATTGCACTTGTCATTTAATTGATAATGTTTAATAATCAATTGAAATACGCATCAAGACATCTCGATATTACATCAAAAGGAAAAGAAAAGCACAGAGAACTCTGCTTATGCCCTGATCGTCTAGATCAGGCACTTTTTGCATCTAAACACCCGCTTAACATGACCATACACTAAACCATTTCCTGCTTTCACAAGCCATATCTAAAGAAAAAACCATTTTAGGCTAACCAAAAATTAACCCATCGAAACCAGAGACATCAACCTTATCAGTCAAACAGTCTCCAAATTGTTGACAATTCCATCAATTATTAGGAAAATGACTGAGCTTCCCGAATCGAGAAATGCAATAATCCAAATTCTTGAAAATAGATTTTTGGTCATATCTTCAGTGAAGCGGGGATAACCTACAGTCCCCAACGTGATTAGAAAAATTTTCATCTATAGTTGCATTAAAGACAAATTACCATCCTTATTAGAGTTTGAATGACGTACAAGGAGAACTACGGCTCCTGTATTAGACTTCACATCATGCAACCATGATAGCATTTCATATCATATATTCATATTACCATTATACATCTTCATTTTTACAATATCACTTTAAGACAGTTTTACTGAATCTCCAAGGAATTCCTAGTAAGAATTTTAAGCTTCTCAAACCAAATGTCATTCAGGTAAGGTTTTTTTTTCTCATCACCTCATGTCAAAACCCTTTTCATCAACTACTATCAAAGTGCCAGTGTCAAGAAATTGCTGTCAAGAAACTATCGCTAAGAACTTTTGTCGAGAACATCTGTCAGAAGCTTTGTCAAAAAATTTGTTAAGAACTAGTGCCAAAACCCTTTCATCAAAAAATTTTATCATGAACTTCTGTTAAGAAAAACTTATATTAGAAGTTTTATTGAAAACTTCATCGGCACCCGAGTCAAAGCCCATAGTCAGTGGCACCCTTTCAAAAGCCTGCACAAGCTGGTGGCACCCAAGTCTAAGTCAAAGCCCGCACAAGCTGGTGGCACCCCAGTTTAAGTCAAAGCCTGCAAAGGCTGGTGGCACCTTAGTTAAAGCCCACAAGTCAGTGGCACCCCTTTAAGACCCATAAGTCAGTGGCACTTTTTTAAAGCCCATAAGTCAGTGGCACCTCTTCAAACCCCATAAGTTGGTGGCACTATTTTTAAAGCCCATAAGTTAGTGGTACCTTTTCAAAGCCCACAAGTTAGCGGCATATTTCCAAAAGCCCACAAGTCAGTGGCACCCCTTTAAAGCCCATAAGTCAGTGGTACCTTTTCAAGCCCAGAAGTCAGTGGCACTTCTTCAAAGCCCACAAGTCAGTGGCACCCTTTCAAAAGCCCATAAGTCAATAGCATCTTTCAAAGCTCACAAGTCAGTGGCACTTCTTTAAAGCCCACAAGTCAATGGCACCCTTTCCAATGCCCACAAGTTAGTGGAACCCTTCAAAGCCCATAAGTCAGTGGCACTTCTTCAAAGCCCATAAGTCAGTGGCGCCTTTCAAAGCCCACAAGTCAGTGGCACTCTTTTCCAAAGCCCACAAGTTAGTAGCACCCTTTTCAAAGCCCATAAGTCAGTGGCCCCTTTCCAAAGCACCCCTTTTCAAAGCCCACATAAGCTAGTGGCACCTAGTCTGAGTCAAAGCCCACACGAGCTGATGGTACCCAAGTCTAAGTCAAAGCCCGCACGATCAGGTAACACCTGAGTCCAAGCCCATACAAGCTAGTGGCACTTAGTCTAAGTCAAAGCCTGCATGAACTAGCGACAGTTGAGTTAAAGTCCACACAAGCTGGTGGCACCTAATCTGAGTCAAAGCCTACATAAACCGATGGCACCTAGTTTGAGTTAAAGCCTGCACAAGCTAGCGGCACATAAGTCAAAGCCCAAACAAGCCAGTGGCACCCAAGTTTAAGTCAAAATCCGTACAAGCTAGCGATGCCCACATAAAAAATCCATGATACTCTACACCTATCTAAGGGGGTCAAACCTTAGAAAACCTAAGACCCTAGTGTTCTGGGGGCATCGTTTTGCCCCAGATAAAATAGTATCTATTCATCTTTGCCCTATTTTTTATTCTCAACAACGGTCAAAGAGGGGCAACTATAGATACATTATTTTATCCGGGCTAATTCTTAGCAATCTGAAGCACGAACGAGAAAAAGAGCGACGATCTTAAAAAAGCTGGTGGCACCCATGTTTAAGTCAAAACCTGCACAAGCTGGAGGCACTCGAGTCAAAGCCCACAAATCAGTGGCAACCTATTAAGGCCCATAAGTCAGTAGCACCTCTTCAAAGCCCACAAGTCAATGGCACCTCTTGAAAGCCCATAAGTCAAGCCATCTCTGCTACTCCAACTATTTGGCTAAAATTAAAGTTTCATTGGTATAACTTTTTACTTTATCACTTTTATTTTTTATTTTTTAGCATCTTCATCATTTTAGTTAGCTCTCCATGTTTCCATCACCCTCTTAGGATTCTCATGCATTATTGTGGCCTTTGGTTATGGTAGTTTAGGATTTGGATGCCTTAATGCCCCTTTGATGTGCAAAATGTCCCATTTCATCCTTATTATTTTAATAGCTCTTACTCATGCATTTTATGCCATATCCATGCATTTTGTTATGATTAATCCATGCATGGGTCATTAGCCTAACATATTTCAAGCATATTTATACATTAGGTTGCATCTTATCATGAATCATTATCATTTTCAGCTTCCATAACATTTTCTTGTTAAAGTGCATAACACTTCTTTTGTCAAGACCATTAGCAAAGTTTGCATCCCTATTTATGTTTTGTGCCATCCCCTTGTATGTTCATTCTCTTCTTCTTGTCTAAATACATGTTTGATGGCTATCAAAAACTGATTCTCAAACCCACCCCAAGCCAAGATGTTAACCTCAACCAGTGAAGATTAGCATGAACTTAGCATTTTACTTAAAGTTAGGAAAATATCTTGGGAAAAATTAAGTTTTTTAGATCTGGAATCCTAGTTAAACAAGCTCAAATCTTCTGATTTTGCAATGCAAATGGCCTTACAATTGTTCCTGAAATATTCATTCTGTGTTTTGGAGTCAAAACCTTGAACGATATGATCAACAAGCTGTTTCATCATCCTAAAATACTCTGGGGCTGTGCAAATGAGTTCATGATGCTCATGCCACTCTTTCCCTTCAAGCATGGACATTCGAATGTCAATGACTCGAGTTTGGACCCGTAAACATAAAGAAAATAAGAAATATGCTTTGCTTTACTTTGTTCCCTACTGGCAGTATCATTGTTACAAATTGAAAAATCATTTTAAAATCCTAAACAATTTTCCATGAATTTTTTGATATTTTTCTCTCAAAATGTGTCTAATTATCTATAAAATGATGTCTTATTCACCCCCGGATCATTCTGGATGAAAGAGTTATGATTTTTCAAACCTAGACTATCTAGAATCCCTAGAATTAACAAAGTGTATTCTGGTTCTGGTTGGGCCCTTTAGACCCACTAAACGGTTTTTCCAAATCTATCCAACATTTTTCCTAAAAAGTTCATGAAATTTTCTTTCCAGAAAGGTATTATTTGCAATTTTTTGATACCAAATGAGTCTTGAATGATTTTTCAAATTTTGACACACCTTATCCCTAATATGCTCTACCAGCAATGAAATTAATCCAAACTTGAAAATTTATTTCCGTAGAAAGTGATGTTTTGGGATATTGGAAATATTTTTAGACTAACCCTCATTCAGTTAGCTTTCTAGCAATATATTATCTACCCTCTAAAGCTTTCAAACCAATCCTAAATAAATTCAGAAAGTGGGATCACGTGATGCTATTCCTTGTTCTCGGTCATGATCAAAATTAAGTTGTTTTCCCAGATTTCGTCTTGAGGCATTCGAATGTCTCTATGTCACCTCGATTAGAGTCGAGAACATGCTTCGACCTCCCACAAGCTCGTATCAAGGCACAAACATATTTTACATCTTTACCATCCTCATTCATAATAATTTCTTTCGCCAAAAATCGTCAGAATGCTCACCCATTATCTAAATCACGTAGTTTTGTTAGCTTAAGTTTTCCAACCCGACTTCTTCAAAAAGTGTTAGATATGTCACTTTTGGGGATACTCCAACCTCAACGTTCCAAGGGGACACTCCAACCTCACTCTTCAAATTTGTCAAGATCTAAAAAAATCTTCTTTTGTCAAATTATTTGTCATCACGGGGATACTCTAACCCTATTTTTCAAAATTGTCAACCTTTAAAGAATCTTTCTTCGTTAAAATTATTCGTCATCCACAGGAATACTGCAACCCTACTTTTTTGAAGAGATACTCTAACCCTGTCTTTCAACTACAATTAATTTTTTTCCTCCTTCCTAGACTTCCATGAATATGTCAAACAAATATTGTTCAATCAAGAAACCCAGATGCATCTCAAAAATTGTCAATTCAATTATTCTCAAATAATCGATGCCATATGTGAGATAAATTCCAATAGTCCATCCCTTTTTTTATCATTGTATTGAATGATCCATGTTATGTTACTTCATTTGTTGCCTTACTAACATGATTTCTTTGTGATGATTA
>JBBYHM010388609.1:0-14878 GCA_038381775.1 Adansonia rubrostipa | reverse complement strand
ACTTTTATAGTTTCTTAAATAAAAACAATTAATTTCATAAATTCAAATATTTCATTCATCTCGAATGTTTAAAAAAGCAATTAATTTCTTTTCAAAATTAATTTATTTTTAAAATATATTTTAAAGAATATATGATTACATGTCACCCTACTAATACAAAAGATATAGAAATTAATTTTATAAATTCTCTTTTTCCTTTTTGATAATAACTTTTTAAATTCTCTTAAATTCTTAAACATTATCATATGTTAATTTTTTTTTTCTAAAAATCGTTGCATATCAACATAATAAATCTTATGTCAACAAACTTTGGTTTGGGTTTCTTAATTATAGCTCAAGCTTATTTATTTACTCAAAAGGAAATAGCTTGATTTGCCAATAATTTTTACATGAAAAATCCTATGCCAACTTTCATAATAATAAGTAGACTTGGTTGTTTACAAATCATGAAATCATATTGTGTTTTAAATTTTTTATCATAATTGTGCATAAAATGTTATATGTTTATATAAATTTTGACATATTAATAATTCATATTTGACATATACATATACAGGTGTCATATTCGAATTATTTTTTTCCATTGTATTATGTTTTACATAATATTTTAAGATTTTTTTTTATGTTGTGTTCATATAGTATAATTATATCTTATTTAAAATTAAAAAGTCTAATAATAAGTTTGAAATTTAAAAAAAAAATTATTGAAAAGTCAAAAATTAATGCCGTGTTAGATTTTGGTAATTAACTAAAAACATGCCCTCACTACACAATAGGTATACATATTTATATGTTTAATTTAATTATTTATGTAGGTTTTGAAAATAATATTTATATTAATTTATAACAGATGCAATGATTTAATTTTTGAGTTAATGAACTTAGAGTTTAAATTAAATGATTATGATAAATTATGCAAAATATCTCATTAAAGGACGACTTTTCAAGTACAGTGTAGATCCCTAAAATTATCAAATTTAATAGAGGCAAACAATAATTATTATATGATAAGTGATACAAAATTGAAAGTTATTTGAATAGTATCAAATAGACCTAGTAATTTCAAATATAATATAATTGTACAGTATAAAAACTACATGAAAAAATAATTAAAATACACACAAAATGAAAAATAGTACAAATATGATACATTTACACAAATATGTTAAAACCTACATAAAACAAATTATTAATGCATTAAACTTACATAAATATCTAATACTTTGAATATAATTATGTCACGAAAAATAAATAGAACATGAAGATGACATGATACAAAAAAGGGAGCTATTTGAATAATGTTACTTAGACCTTACAATTTCAAACACAATATACATATACGAGATTAACACAATATGAAAAATAATTAAAACATGATACGATATGAAAAAGTAACATGACTACAGCACGAATACATGAACATTAAAATCTACACAAAATGAAATATCAAAATTTATAAAAATATATAAAACTTTAAATATGATTGTAATAGAAAAATAATACGAATACAAACAGCACACAAATTTATGGATATCTTTTAATAAGATAAAGATAAAAATAACATAATGAAAATAGGTAAGATAATTATTTTAATTTAATTTAATTATCTTTTTTTACCTATGTACCTAACTCTAATTTGCCTGAATAACTAACCCTAAAATGAAGATAATCAGTATCATATCAGTAGGTATCGAAGATAATCAGTATCATATCAATAGGTATGTCCTTTTTATTCTATTACTGATACGTATTGATATAAATGTGTTTTGACATATTATTTTTGGTTTATCATATTTTTCAAATACTTTTTCATATATATATATATATATATTTTTACAGCATAGCTTTAAGTTTCTTAATAAGATATATATTATATAGACATACAAATATAACTCTATTATATATTTCTATATTTATATGCAAATATAAATTTTAAAATTATAAATAATTAGTATCTAAAATTTTTAAATATCAATTAAATAAATATAACATATTTTAAAATATAATAAATTATTATTGATTAGGTTCTATAGCCTAATTTAATGAATATATATTTATTTTTAAAAATAATTATGAAAAAAATAAAAGTTATCAAGAGGAAAAAAATTAAAAATTAATTCAAAAAAATAAATAAGTGAAATTTTAAATATATATATATAAAATCTTATACCAACGGGCCGATCAATATGCATTGATATAGATTGGTATAAGTTGATACAATTGGTATGGACTAATATAAAAACAAAAACAGTACATCATTAGTACCATTTCATTTTATTTAAAATCAGCACGTATTGACTTATACGACTGATATAGATGGAGTATCGATAACTATGCCTAAAATACTCAGTTAAGATAATGCCTAATTGTCCAAAAATCAATCTCTACAATTTTTAAAATGAGCAATTCTCTGAGTTTGGGATAGCGTTTAATTAAAGTAATAGATTAAAGTTTTAATTTTATAAGTTCGGCAAGTTTTCAAAACAATTAATTATTTATAAAAAAAAAAAAAAGAAATTGAAAATATAGATAATGAAGTACAAAACTAGGCAACATTTTTCCGGTGTTGCATTAAGGCATCATCCTTATAAGAAGATTTCTTTTAGCTGGAATCCATGTACCTAGAAAAATAATAAAATTTTATTGGTACGAGTTAGTCAAGTTGATAAAAAAATTCTTTATGACGGTTCTTTGCTAAGGTGAAAATTCAAGCGATTCGAACAGCTCGAATTTAAAATTTTTAAAATTGAATAAATTTGAAAAATAAATCAAACCGTTCAAAATATGAATGAGAAACCAAACTAATCAAATCGTAATTAATTGTTTTACTTCAATCATTTGTTTTCGTTTCTCACTCATACGGCTTGGGTTGAATTTGAAAACGTTAATTAGTCCAGATATGTTTAAAAAAATAAAATAATTTATTTAATTTTTTAATTAAGTGTCGGTTTCTTTTGATTGGTTTAGTTTAGAAATAAAAACTTAAAAATCGAAATCGAACGAATAAACAAAATCTAATGAACCATATTTGATAAGTTTTGATCGATTTATTCACTAAATCGATATCTTACTCACCCTTAGTTCTTTAAAAAAAATTCAACAATAAAATATTAAATAAAATTTAAGACAATACACATTTAAATCTAAAAAAATTGAACCCTAAGAAAGGAACACCTAAAAAAACTAGTAAAATAATTGGTGGAAAGGTGAAAAAAAAATTGATAGATTATAGCTTGGTAGAGTAGCAATCTTTTTCCCTCATTTGAAGTTGGCTTATGATTTAAATCCCATTGAAACCCCAACAGTGCTACCGTATTAAATCACTTTAAAACTACTTAATTAAATTAGGTAAGTAAATTATTTTATTTATTGTAACTGAAGTTTTAGATTTCATATATACCTTCAAATATATTAAAAATAATTCATATAATAATATATATTATAATATTATAATTCGGTTTGTGAAATTGAAAAATTTCTTTGTTAGTGTATGAATCAAAATCGAACTCCAATTAGCTAACAAAATTGCAAGGTGATTCCATCATAAGTGACTGGATTTTGGATAAAAATTTTAATAATTCGAATCATATCGATCTAAATTACTATTTGATAATAAAAAAAAATTTTATTTAAATTTATTTATAAATATCAATATAAAAATATTTTAATATTATTTAAATTTAAATAGTAAAATAAATCATCAGGTCAACTTAAGTCTGACCTAATTAACGTTTGAATAAAAATTTTGAATTACAATTTAATTTAACCTATGGGTAAGTCTAATAGCTAATAGCATAGCCAAATTCCTTATAAATAGCCGGGCTTGCTTGCCTGCCTCTAATGTATATTAAATCACCAGTTTCTTTTATTTGAAAAATGTCAAGCAGCATCGTGAGAACGAAAACTACATCAGCAGCCATTTTGTCTACTTTCATCTTCTTCCTCCTTTGTTTTCCTTCAACAGTTTTTTCTTTAATTTCCGTCAACAAAATTCAATTGCCACCAAATGCCACCGGCCCTGAGGCACTTGCCGTCGAGTTGGCGAACGGAAAGTTCTATACAGGTATAGCCGACGGTAGAATTCTGAAATATGAGGGTCCAGCCACTGGTTTTGTTGACTTCGGATTTGCCGCACCTAACAGGTTATTAATCTTTCTCATGCAAAGCAAATCAATACATATTTTTGTTTTCTTGACCGAAATGGAGCTTTTGCTCTTTAATATGAAGAGGCCGGTGTATGAGTGTTAAAAAAATAATTACAGATGTTGATATTCAAATTTCATTTATTAGATGTAGAGTTATTTATGAGCTGAGCTGCACACTAAGCTCAAAGACCTGAAGACTATTTATGAGGGTTTAGATAAAAACATTAAGCTTGCAAAATAAACTTGAATAAAAAACAAAAAAGACAAGTATTGATTGTAAATTTTAAAGCCTAAACTAGTTCTTTAATTATATAATATAATATTTTAATTTTAATTTTATATTTATAAATTATATAATTTTTATCATATTAAAAATAAATATATATATAACTTTTTATAATAATTTATGTAATAAAAGAAAAGTATTAAATTACTAATTATTAATTTTAAAAATTTATTTTCAAAAAAATTATAAAAAAATATATAATATGAGTGGCTTGAAGGAGCTTAGATTACTCATATATAAATATAAGCAGACAAGCTTAAACAAAATTTAAAACTCGTATTTCAAGTCAGAGTAGATTTAGGCGAACAAAAATAATTTAATATCATATTTAAATTTGATCCGACTCATAAAAACCACTAATTGAATATCAATTTTTAAATATAATTATATTATCCAACTGGGCTATGATGCTAAGCCTCAAGCTCAAAGGAGCTTGTTTTTGCATATTGATAATCTGCTTTAACCCTAAATGCAGGTCAAAGGAAGTGTGCGATGGCACGAACACTACCAATCCAAACCCTCTTTGTGGAAGGGTATTAGGCATGGCATTGCACCACACAACAAAAAATTTGTATATTTGCGATGCATTTTTTGGGTTCGGGGTGTTGGGTCCTGAAGGTGGACTGGTAACTCAACTTTCCACTGCTGCAGATGGAGAACCTTACCGTTTCTGCAATGCTGTTGATGTCCATCAATCAACTGGAAATGTCTATTTTACAGATGCTAGTGCTATTTACGACATAAGGTTCTTTAACTTCCTCCTTCTGTTATCTGTTTCTTTATATTTACTTATAAAGAAGATAACAACTTGAATTTGAAGTTTAGCTCTAGTGACTCATGCAACTTTTTTTTTTATTTTTAAGTTAAAACAAATTTGTACAAAAAATAAAAAAGAAAGCTTTTTTTATTTTTAAGTTAAAACAAATTTGTACAAAAAATAAAAAAGAAAGCCAAAGGACTTAACTCACTGAAAATAGAGAAGGTATTTAAATTTATGTAAAGGTTAAGTTGCCCACTGGATGTTTGAGAAAGTTTGGATAAAAATATTAAATTCTCAAAATAAATTTTTCAAAAAAAAAATATTCCCTTTTAAAAATAGGTTAGGCATTGACTTCAAAATTCAAGACCCGAGCCTAGCCTAACCCGATCTATTTTTTAATTATATAATATATTACTTTTTATTTTTATATATATTATATAATTTATATCATATAAAGATAAAATATATATAATATTATAATGTAAATATTAAAAAATGTATTAATTTGTCTAAGTTTAGAAACTTAATAAAACAAAAAATATAAAATAACCAAAGATTAGGTAAATATATTTATTTATTTTTTTAGAAAAAAATGAACGGATCTAAATATGTTTCGATTATCCATTTATAAAAATAGGCATCTCTAGGTAGACCCACATTTCAAGTCGAACCAAACTTGGACAGATATATGATATTAATACAATACATAGATCTGACTCGAACTTTACCCCACTCACGAGCAATTCTATTGTCGGTGCATGAATCAATTAGGCTGAATAAGTTTAGTTTCACTAATCTTTGATTGATAATATAATTAGAGCTATCAAACAAACTAAAAATAGTAGTTTCTCCAATCTTGCAGGCAACTCGAAATAGCAATAAGTGTTAACGACTCGACAGGGAGGTTGTTGAAATATGACTTCGAGAAAAAGGAAGTGACAGTGTTGTTTGGGAATCTTTCAGGTGCAGTAGGGGTTGCGGTTGATGAAGACGAAAAGTTTGTCCTGGTTTCAGAGTTCATTGCGAACAAGACCGTAAAGATATGGCTTCAAGGTCCGAAAGCTAACAAATCTGAAATCATAAACCTTCAGCCAACGCCAGATAACATCAAGAGGACTACATTGAGGAGTTTTTGGCTAGCAGCAGCAATGGTGAATCGGCGAACACAATCATTAGTCCCTATAGGGCAAAGGATCAATCCATTTGGCAATGTTTTACATACAGTGAACTTGGAGCGATGGTATGGAAATAAGTCGGTCAGTGAAGTTCAAGAGTATAGGGGTGCGCTATACGTCGCATCACGGCTAGTGAACTTCTTGTTGGTGATCGGAGGCATTATTTAAAGTTCAAAGGAGACATGAAATCATAGTTAATAATAAGCATTTTGCAGATGAGTAACTTAGGCACCTGTTAAGGGTACTCAATATAATATTTGCAGTTATAATATTGTGCTTGATGCAACTAATTTTCAATGGATAGCATATAATAATCACTTTAAAAATATATATAAATAAGTGCTAATATTTTAGTAAAAAATATAAAGAATTTCACGAATTCTATCTTTGAAAGTAGAATTTGAAAAGAGAATTTGAATCATTTGAAATTACTCTTTTGAATTCCAAAAATTTTAAAAAATTTTATTTTAAAATTTTGAAGGTCTTTTTACAAATAAATTTCTTAAAAAAAATCTCTCGTTCAAATATATCGTTAGAGGAGTATTTAACAAAACCTTAATAATAATAATTGGGCTTTTGTCTTGGTAAAAAGAGTGTTCATTGTTTTTTAGATAAAATATCATAATAATAGGATATTATTTAGCTATTAATGTTGCATTAAGGCTTCAATCTTAGAAAAATATTTTTTTCCTTTTTGAGCCAGAGTTCTTGTACCTATGAAAATAATAAATTTTATTGATATGAGTTAATTAAGTTGATAAAAAATTATTAATCAAATAAGAATAGATTTTTGATATTGTAAAGATTCAGTTGACTTAGAGAGTTCAATTTTAAAATTATAAAAATAAATAAATTTGTAAAATGAACTAAACTATCTAAAATATGAGTAAAAAATCGAACTAATCAGACTGAAATTAATTAATTCAGTTATCAGTTATTTCGATTTTTCACTTATAATAAGTTGAATAGTGTTAATCAATTTACTTATCTTCAAATAAAAATAATATAATTGGGTTTTCTTGCACTAAGATTGTTTAAGATCTTATTTTCAAGATTGGAATATCTTTCAACTTTATTCCCCAACTCGGGTATTTTAATACAATTATATTCCATGTCAGCATTTTCCTCTTAAAAAAAAAAAACCTCTCTACGCCATTCTCCTCGTTGGCATCCTTCCCCTTTTCTCTCTCATAACCAAATGCATCTCTTTTCCAAAAATGACAATTTATAATTAAAACAAAAAAACAATACAATATATGTTTTTATATATATATATATATATATATATATATATATATCTTTTTCCCTTTTTGTTTTGACATAAAAGATATTGGCACATCTTTAGAAAAAAGAAACAAATTGAAAAACTAAGAACAAAAATTTCAATAGAGGACAAGATAGACCCACTTGATGATTGTTAAAGTCTCGTTGACATCCATTAAAATCCACCAAGATGTTTCTTGATATGTTCTTTGCCGACTTCCACAAATAGACCCTTTCTTTTCCCATTACCAGCTTTATA
This sequence comes from Adansonia rubrostipa, assembly GCA_038381775.1. Classification (NCBI taxonomy): domain Eukaryota; kingdom Viridiplantae; phylum Streptophyta; class Magnoliopsida; order Malvales; family Malvaceae; genus Adansonia; species Adansonia rubrostipa. The sequence continues at coordinate 6,990 of JBBYHM010388609.1, read as the reverse complement.
CGAAAGTGAAAGCATGCACCATTGGAAGCCAAACGCCTTTGCTCATTCTCCTCCTAGGTTCCCACTCCCCACCCCCCCCCAACAAAAAAAAGAGTTCTTCCAAGGTTAATTCACCAACATTTTTTTTTCTTCCTTCAATTTCTTCTTAACTTTCTCCGGTTAGACTTGTTCAAAAATTAGGTGGGCTTGATCCAACGCACAGTTATGGTTCAAATTGACTTGACCAAACTCGAATCTTATTTTAAATAATAAAAAAATTATTTAAATTTAATTATAAAAATATTTAAATATTAACAAAAAATATTTTTAATATTTTTTAATTGTAAAATGAGCAAGTTCAAACCAACAATGGATCCGGACAAAAGATTTCAAAAAATTTAGGTCACAAACTTGCCCAACTCATGGAGACCTTTATGACTCTTGCTTATTGATAATATGGATTTTATTAAAAATTTTAATTAGTTGAGCTACCATGAGTCATGAGATCCGTCTTTTCTCGTATCCACATCTCTCTCCAAGTTTAGTGCTTTATAGTTTCTTAAATAAAAATAATTAATTTCAAAAATTCAAATATTTTAATCATCTCAAATGTTAAAAAAGGAAATACTTTTGGTAGAGGAAAGAACCCTAGCTATCTAGAGAAGATTAATGGAGTACATTTTTTTTAGAATTTGAATTTTTGGCAAAATACTTGTAATTCACTCCACTAAGTTGATAGAAAGAAAAAAACAAAAAAGGGAAAGAAATACTAAAAGAAATAAACTCAAATTACAACATGATAAGTTACTGCCATATAGATAGGAAAATGACATTTATATGGTTAAAATATCCCATTTATGGAATAAAGATTAAAAGTATCCTTATTAAAGAATAAAGATTTTAATTGATTCTGGTAAAGGAAAAAGCTACAATTTATTTTGCAAGTGAATGTTGGTTTGTCCATCAATTTACAACCTAGTGAACATTTCAGAATCGAATGAAACACATTTAATAAATTTCAATCCATTTGTTCAATAAACCGACATTTTGCTCACCCAGAGTTCTTATAACTTGCAAGAAACTTTTTAACAATAAAATTTTAAATAAAAGTTTAAGAAAATACATTTTAAAAAATAGTCTAAAAAAATGAACCTTAAGAAAATTAAGGAACACCAAAAGGAAAATAATTCTAATGATGTTTTTGGCTGAAAGGATTGAAAATACATAAAATTTGATGGATTATAGCTTGGTACTGTAGCAACTTTTTTCATTCATTGGAAGTTGGCATATTATTTAGGTAATTAAATCAATCTTACTTAATTAGGTAATTAATTTTTTTTTTAATAATTGAGATTCCTCGAGTTTGAATTCTGATTATTTAAATCAATAATCCAGTATTTTACCAACAGATATATGATTGTTTGCATAAATTATTACTATGGTAAGGGGATTTTTTAGATTTCATAAATCAGATTAGTAAAATGATGACATATATCTTAAAAATTAAAAAATAAGATATATAATAATATTATAATTCGATTCATGAAATTAAAAGATTTATTTTTTATTGTATGAATAATCGAACCCTAATTAGATAACTAAATTGCAAGGTAATTCCCACAAATGAAAAGAAAAAGACGACGATACTTTGTATAAAACTGGTACTCCATGTAAGCATATATTCCTTTTATCCAAATCATATCACATAATTAAATTTTTAAAAAAGTCAACTATTTATTTTGCATTATATGTAATAATTAAATAATAAATACTTTTCAATAATATTTATATTCATGTAACAAAGAGTTGATATTTTCTAAAAATTTAATTACGTGACATAATTTTTTGGGAAATAATATACACTAATGTTGAAGGTATTCATGGCTTGGCTTGAAAAAATTTTTTTTCCATTCCTCGACTCGAGCTACGTGCGAACTTGTCTGAAAGCATATTTAATTATTTAAAATAATATTAAAAAATTATTTTTATATTAATATTTATAATTAAATTTAAATAAAATTATTTTTTATTATTTAAATAATAATTCTAACTATTAGTCTGAATTATCAAAACTCCTACCCAAATCTTGTCTAATATAAGTTAGGCCTATCTGGCCTATCATGCTAGATAGGCTGCCGAACCTACTAACAAATCTAGCTGACTTGAAATAACCGTTTTATGTCTCCATTTGGAAAATAGCATCACCAAAACTGTTACAAATTCCTTATAATTAGCTCAGCTTCTTTACCTCCAATGGATATTATATCATCAGTTTCTTTTATTGATTTGAAAATGGCTAGCAGCAGCATCATGAGAATGAAGACTACAGCAGCAACAGCCATTAATTTCTCTATTTTCGTCTTCCTCCTTTGTTTTCCTTCAACAGTTCTTTCTGCAGTTTCCGTTAACAAAATTCAACTGCTACCAAATGCCACCGCCCCTGAGGCATTTGCCTTCGAGTTGGAGACTGGAAAATTCTATACTGGTGCAGCTGACGGTAGAATTCTGAAATATGAGGGTCCAACCACTGGTTTTGTTGACTTCGGATTTGCAGCACCTAACAGGTTATTAATCTTTTCGCGTTTCAAGCAAAACCATTCATATTTTTGCCTTCTTTCTTGGGAAAGGAGCTTGTTTTTGCACACTAATAATTTTTTTTTAATAAAATAAGTTATAGCTAAGAAAATGAAAAGAATTGCAGATGGACTTAAGTCCGTGGATAGAGTTAGATCATGAGTTTTTTAAAATTGTTCTGCTTAAATCCAAGTTAATCAGAAAACTCATTTTATTATTCATAATAATATTAAAATATTATCTTTATATTAATTTTTATAATTAAATTTAAATAAAAATATTTTTTGTTATTAAAATAATAATTCAAGTTGAGGTAACTCGAATTTATGAAAATATTATCTAAGACTTGACCTATTGAATCTGAAAATAGCCTAACCCATAGACAAAAGTTTAATTATAGATATTATAATTCAAATTCAGATCTAATAGATGTCGTATACGAATCATATAGATTAATTTTTCGAATCAAGCGTGTTGATAATCTATTCTAACTCTAAATGCAGGTCAAGGTCATTGTGCGATGGCACGGATGTAAGCAATCTGAATCCTGTTCGTGGAAGGCTGATGGGCATGGCGTTGCCCTACGCAACAAAAAATCTATATGTTTGCGATGCACTTTTTGGGTTTGGAGTGTTGGTTCCTAAAGGAGGTTCGCTAACCCAACTTTGCACCATTGCAGATGGAGAACCTTACCGTTTCTGCAATGCCGTTGATGTCCATCAATCAATTGAAAATATTTATTTCACAGATAGTAGTGCTACTTACGACATAAGATTCTTTAGCTACCTCTATCTATTATATGTTTCTCTACTTTTAGAGACAAAGAAGAAGATAGCGGCTTGAATTCAAATTTTAACTTAATTTATTTATATAATTATTTTTAAAAAGATTTATAATATTATTTTTAGGCTAAAAAAAGTCTTAATTGGAAAATAAGGAAAGAATTTAGATCTATTTAATGTGACTAAATTTGTTTAAAGTTTGGACTGTCCTTTCAGGCTTAAATTACTTGATATTTGAAAAGTTTTGGATAAAAATAGTTGAATCCAAAAAAGAAACTTTGACAAAAAAAATAATAATAACGCACTTTTAAAAATGAGTCAAGCTTTGACTTTAACATTCAAGGCTTAAACCTAACCTGACTTGTTTTCTAATTATATACTATATTAATTATGTAATTTATGTTATATAAAGATTAAATATATATATAAATTATCATATAAACATTTAAAACTATTTTTAATTTTTTAAAAATATTGGTCGGTTTAAACTAGTTAAATTATCCATTTATAAATATGAGCGGACCTGAATAGAATTTAAAATCTATATATTGAGCTGAGCCAAACTTATATATAATGTTAATACCATATATAGGTCCGGCTCAAACCCAATCTAATCTTAGCCGTGAAGACTTCTTATGTCAATGCATGAATAAAAAGGGTTGAGTCTCAATTCAGTTTCACAAATCTTTGATTGATAATATAACTAGAATTTATTAAAGGAACTAAACATAGTTGTTTCTCCAATCTTGCAGACAAATCGGAATAGCAATGAGTGTTAACGACTCGACAGGGAGGCTGTTAAAGTACGACTTCGAGAAAAAGAAGGTGACCGTGTTATTTAGGAATCTTTCACTTGTAGGAGGGGTTGCATTTGATAAAAAAGAAAAGTTCATCCTGGTTTCGGAGTTCACTACGGGCAAGACCATAAAAATTTGGCTCCATGGTCCGAAAGCTAACAAATCTGAAATCATAAACCTTCAGCCAAGGCCCGGGTAACATCAAGCTGACTACATCGAGGAGTTTTTGGCTAGGAGCAGCAACTGTGAATCAACATACACAATCGTTAGTGCCTATACGGCTAACGATCGATTCATTTGGCAATGTTCTACAAACAGTAAACCTCAAGCGATGGTATGGGAATAAATTGATCACCGTAGTTCAAGAGTATGGTGGTGCGCTATATGTCGCGTCGCAGTTTGTGAACTTCGTTCTGGTGATAACAGGCATTTGTTAAGCTTAAAAGAGCCATGAAACTATTTCAATGATAAGGGTTTCGCTAATAGATGCTTTAAGCTAATTTGATATACTATTCACAGTAATATAATGTATTAAATGTTAAAGTTAATTAACAATTTTATTCACCGATTCAGATGAATTACATGGGTTATTATTATTATTATTATTATTATTATTATTATGTATAGAAACTTCAAAAAGTGCCATTAGAATACGCTTTAATAATATCCTTATAATAATTTTAAAAATGGTTAAAAAATTAATAAAATATGTTTAAATGATGGAAAACTGCCAACGGTAAGTTTATAAGTAAAATAATTTTAATATTCAATAAGTAATAAATATTGTAAATAATTGTTAAGAGTTTGTATTTTGATTGAGTTATATAATCTTTAACAAAATTGTAAGAGGTTATAGGTTTAATTCTCATCGCATATAAAAAAATCATTTTTGTCAAATTTTTCTTATATCTTTATAAGTTGAACCAATTTTAAACAGATTCAAATATCGCACAATTTTATATAATATCGAACCGGACTAACTTTTGATTCCCAAATGAACCGCCTCGACCTACTGGTCCGTCTGGTTTTTTTCTCGTGTAATACAATAATAGGAATAATATTCAAATGACCATTTGAGCTTTTTTTTTCCAAAATTAGGAATGAATTATTGATTTTTATCGTTTAGGTTTAAGATTATGACTTTTTAATTTTTATTATTACAAAAGCCTCGAATTTATGATATATTTCTTACTATTTTATTGAATTTTCTTGGTTATTATTAATATTTAATCAATTTACTCTTACATCGATCTGATCATGGTTAAAGAACTTGTCTAATCTGATTAGTCCAATTTGTAATGCACTAAGCTTAGGTATGAAATATTTTTTTAATTCGGATTAATTTGACATAGCCCGAATTATTATTTAAATAATAAAAATATTTTTAATTAAATTTAAACATAAATATTAATATAAAAATATATTTTTTAATATTTTTTTAAATAATAAAATAAATTTTAAATTAATTAAGCATGAATTTGAAAAAAAAATTTGAATTATGACTAACCCAACCCACAACACGACTCACTTCATATGTGCATTTCAAAACAACGAATTTGACGGAAACTTTTTCCAATAAGCTTATCTACGAAGAACCGAAACCGAGCTTCACCAAGTGGACTGTAATTCTAAGAGCTGCCTAAGCTTTACGATGTAACCGCTGATCAAGTAAATCCGATTAGAGATTCAAAGATTAGATCTATTCAAAGATTGAACTATCGAGTATGTTCAATTTATATTAACTTATTATTTAATGATTAAAATAATATTTTTTTTAAATTATATAAATATTAATATAAAAATAATTTTTTAATAATATAATGAATAATAAAAATAAATTTTTATATTCATCCTCTCAAGCCTGAGCAAAAAAATTTTAAAATTTTGAACCATAATACAGTTTAACTCATGAACAAGTTACTGAAATTTCATCCATTATTGCTTTTATGTCCTGCCAAAAATCCCTCAAACTTTAATTGATTCAAACATCGAAACCCGTCTAAGAATTCAAATTCCGACATTATCGTAACTCATCTCTTTATAGCAGCTCCCCGATCTCTTACCAGCTCCACACCTTTAAAAGACATTAACGACAAGGAACATTTCCAAATTATTTTTCAACGTGACAGAAGCTGATTAACGAGCATGGAAAGAGTAATGAATTCATATTAGTTGAAGTGATGAGGAGATTAATGGTTGCACGATCCTCAATTTGGAGTCAACCAAGAGTATTTATTGTTCCTAGTCCCGGCGCAAGAGAATTCAACTTGCAAGGAACGTCTAAAGTCCGAATTGATAGGCATACTGTTTTTGTTCTATTGGTGTATAAACCGGTACCGACTACTATGCTCTAGACGCTTCTCTCCAGCATATCCCGATGATGCCTCCCGAACGGCAAGAGTTTTTGCAGGCGCATCTATTTGTAAAACCTTGTTATGAACGAGTCCGAAACTTGATGATCTCATCTTCCAAGCTGAAATCCTCTCCTTCTTCCTTCGAGTTCTTCACTATCTCAATGATGGATCCACCTTCAGCCTTGGTCGTCGCCAACTCCAATTCTTTCTCATCAAATAAAAAGTGGGTCAGATCAGGGTACTTGTCATCATAATCGTCATCATCGTATTGAAATGGAACCATGGCTTTGCTTTGATAGTCTTGGTTACTTTCCTTATCGTCGCCAAGGAGTCCTCGAATCTTTTCGGAGATTGACCCAAGCAAGCCGCCGTCTTGCTCTTCATCAAAGTGAACGTGATAAGCTTGGCTTTAGATGCATTCATTTTGCCTCTAACTACCATGGATTGGACTTTGGCAATGGAACTCAACAACAAAGAAGAGATAACCTGTTTCAAGAAAACAGA
>JBBYHM010388599.1:0-14879 GCA_038381775.1 Adansonia rubrostipa | reverse complement strand
CCCCCCCCCCCCCCCCCCCCCCCCCCCCCCCCCCCCCCCCCCCCCCCCCCCCCCCCCCCCCCCCCCCCCCACCCCACTTCATCACGTCGTTTGGGATTGGCAACCCCGCGCTGGTTGGTGGCTGGTGCTTTCTAGATCAAGCTATCCTCACCTGTTGCCAAAACCCAAAGATACGACAAACCAGCAAGCAAAAGAGCACCGTCGATAAACCAGGCTGCTTTTGTTTCCAAGCTCCATTTCAGTCGGGGGAGGCCTCGGCATTATCACCCCCTCACCTTGAATTGGATTCCCTTTTTGAGAAACTTCATGTGCAAAATATATAACGCATTCCAATCTCCACTTCCTTCCCATGGCAAACAATTTATTGCAGCACATATGTCATTACGTGCCTGATTTCTCCAACCGGTAATATGTCCACTCTTTTCCCTTTGGCACTAAATTTTTGCACTTTCAAATCTTACTAACATGATTTGATGGAATAATATGCCCACTCTTTTACCACTAATTTATCTTAATCAAATAGGATTTGATGGAATTCAAACTGAGCAGGTGAGTTTTTAGGATTGTGATCACATTTACCAGGTTGACTAGAATATTGGTGTCAATTGTTAAAACAGCTGTGTAAATCATGTGAGTTAATATGATATATCAGATTCTTGTTAGTAATTGGAAGAAAGTTCAGTTCTAACTTCTTAGAAAAAGCAATCTAAAAAAAACATGACGAGGAATTTGGAACAGTAAATCATCGATTGAAGAATCCTTTTCTTTAAATCATGTGGAGAAGAAAAGCAAAATGAAGTTTGGGTATTTCATGATGAGACTAAGCCGTTTAATTCACACATGATTCAACTTTTCTAGTTCTAATCAACCAAATAGCTGTACACCAACAGCTATAAGCTTCAAAACAAGTTAGGGTGATCGTAGAATCAACTAAATTAAATTTTAAGTCTAATGATTTACTTTTCTTTATATATGAAAAATGTAGCATGTTCCAGAAGTATAAATTAAAGCCTTTAGCCATTGAGTGAGCTTATAACTAAGAGGGCATTAAAGTAGCTGAATGTTAGATTTTGATGGTAACTTTATATGCCCTTTACCCTTGGAGTAAAGGACTCCAACCTCCTTGGTCGGGTTTCTATAGCGATTATTAAAAAAATTATCTCCTTTCATTTCATAAAATTTTATCTTTAATATTCAAATTTGATATTTAAATTGAAATTTGGTTGAAGATTCTAATAATGAGCTTTCAATTTGTCCCCTTGCATTTTTTTTTTTTCATTTTAACCACAACCTTTATTTTTAGTAAGACGTATCTCGTAATCTTACCAAGAATAGTTTAATTTATAAAACGTATTACAAGTCACTTATTTTTTGAAGAATCATTCATAAGTGGTCATGAATGATTGATATTTTTTAATTTTTTCGATTTTGGTGTTGTAGGAGTGAATCAGAAAGATTAAAAACTACAACCAACTAATTTGATTCATTCTTAATATTCATGAGATGATAATCTTTAAGGTTTTTTTTTTTTTTTGACAAAGGATGCTTCTATTACACTATAGTCTCCAAAGGATGAGAACCAACTAATATTGTATTCATTAGTATGATCCTTTGTAGGAACCACCCATAATAACAAACTTACAAAATGAATCTATTTATCATGAAGAGAATCTTCTTGGCATTGCTTAACCTTAATTGTTAGTTGAATAAGCCAAAGTAATTAATATTTGATGGAAGAACAGATGACCCTAATGAACAACTTGCTATAATGTGAAAACCTTAAATTTAAAAATTAATTCATCAAGTTGAAGATAAAATACACCAGCGTTCTAGTGAACATTATGGACTTGTTACACAACAACCATTTAAACGAAGGTCCAAGCAAGGAGGACAACAGATGGGAGAAATGCAAGTTTGGGGTCTAAATTGATTTGCTGTTGCTTATATTTTACAAGAAATGCTTACTTATAAATCTAATCAAGTCTGTTCAAGTAGGGATAATGTCTTATATAGCTTTTATATTATAGGAAAATAGAAAATTGTATTATTGAAAAATGTTTAATCAAGTACTCAAAACATAGGTTGGTTGATGAAAATTGGACATATCTACAAACACTAAACACAGGGATGACATGTAATTGTAACACATCATAATTTTTAAACAAGAAAAAAAGCTAAAAAAAATTCTTTTTTTTATTTTTCTTTTCCTATTTTTTCTTCTTTCTTCATATCCTTAGTATTGGCTAGATTCGATCATTATTTGATTGGATCTAACTAGTTGAAGTTGGATTCAACGCTGATATAGCCAAAAATGATCTTTTAAGCAAGCATAAAATTAGTTTTAACATGAGATAAATCTCTGGCATGATCAAGCCAATTTTAGCTTGTTTAGAGGTGGCTTTGGCTATAGTGACACCATATATGGTTTCAATGGATTTGAGGTTTATTTGACTTTTTTTTTGAAGGGAGGATCCCCCATTGAAACACACCCCTAGTGTGGTGTATTTACCCTACTAGGTAGGAGTCTAGTAGGGATACTAAACCCTAGTGGGAGGTTAAAAAGGAAAATCCCTCTTTAACCTTTATTTTATTTTATTAAATTATTTTTATATAAAAATAATTTAATAATTAGTTAATATAAGTATAACTTTTAATTTTTAATATATATTTATAATTTTTAAATACAAATATAATTTAATAATTTTTTAATTATTATTTAACCAAAATATAATTTTATTTATATTTTATTATTCAAAATAAATATAACTTTTAATTATTTACTATAACACAAACATATTTTAGTTAAATGTCGTTAATGGTAATTTTTAATTCTTATCTCCCTATTTTTGTTGCGTTTGAATCCAAATATATATTCTATCATTAATTTTAATCTCACCGCTATGGTATCCAATCTCACCAGTATAGTAACTAATCTCATCGTTATAGTATCCAATCTCACCAATAAAGTACCTAATCTCACTGCTACTGCTATTTTTAATTTCACTAAAGCCAGTCTCATTTTCCATCTAAATTTTCCCTTGATTCAATTGAATAATGGTCGAATTCGATGATTAGGTGGGAGTAGAAGGGAGTCAAAAAGCGAATAGAAAAAAAAAGAAAATTAAAAGAAGTAAACAAGATTTTAATTTGAGTTTTTTATTTCTTTAATATTCTATTTTGCAAATAAAAAATATCTTTTGTTAACTTAGTTTTTAAATTTTAAAAAACAAAATTGAAAATGTTATTAAGAAAGAAAAAGACAAAGGACAACTTGTAAAATTTTCAACTTTAGTTTTTCAAAAAATAAAAATTACTTTTTGAAAAAAGTTGATTTTTTATTTTTCAAAAATAATTTTTATTTTATATCTTTTGGTTTTTTATTTTTCAAAAAAAAATTGTGAAAAAAATAAATAAATATTCCTTTTTTAAATTTTTGAAAAATTTTATTAATATAAAAGCATGTGTCTATCACCTTACAAATTTTAATTATGTCTTACAACCGATATACACATGCCAAAATTTCTTTTGGTCACGTTAGCATTTTTTGGTAATAGTGTTTAAGGGATGAAGGTCTTTCTTTAGGCCAACTCAGAACATTTGTATCTCTCATTTTATCAATAAATCACAAATACAAGCAAATCAAATTCATCCTACAGAATATTTGCAAAGCAAGTCAAATTGTGATTCCTTAAAAAGAACCAAAGGTTATCTATATACACTCATCCATAAAGAGCAAGGAAACCACCTCTATTCAGAATGAAAACCAAAGAAGATGGGGCATATTAACCCCATTTGAAAAGCTTATCTTTTTTTTTCTTTGAATTGAGTTACCGTTGCATTAGCTTTTGGAGTTATTTGTTCATATCTCACCCTTCCCAAATAGTTTTCCATCCCCAGGATATCATTCATAATTAGATAAGTTTCTTAGAGTCTTTCCCCTTTAATCCTAGTAATCTCCTTGTAGACTACCTTTAAATCAGTTTACACTATGATCTGTTTCAATTTCATTTTCTTTGCCAACTCTATGCCTTCTTTAATTGCCACAGCTTCAACTACTACATAAAAATTTAGAACTAGTTTCCTATAAGTTGCCACCACCATTTTCCTATTTTCAACTTTAATTATCACACCAATAGTAAAATTCTTTGTTTGTTCATCTAACTCCACATCATAATTTATATTTATCCAATCCTTTTTTGGGGATTCCTGCATCTTATTTCTTATTCTTCTTTACTCCTAGTTTCTTCTTCCACGTTCTTCATAGTTTGAATCTATTCCGTTGCATTATTGATATGTTAAAGCATGATCCTTTTATTCATAATTTTTTTTTGGAATACCATCACACACCTTATTTTCCATATATTCCAGCATGCCATGGCCACCATGGGCATCAGATTTTGCTTTTGCTACTTCATCATTGCTCCTATCTCAACTAACCCTTTCAACCATTCTTCAAAAGTAGTTATCTATCCTTGTCCATTTTATAGCATATGTTTAAGCCAAACCAAAATGACCTAACTCTTTTACATGTCAAAAATGCATGCTGAATGGATTCCTCTCCATTCTCGCATATTGGGCACAGAGCTTGGTCTTTTATTTTTTCCTTTATAAGTTCAGATTTATTGCTATATGATTTTTACGTGCTTTCCATAAAGGAAACTCTTTCCTAGTGAAGTCTGACCTCATGCATGTATTGGATTTAAAAATCATCAAAACATAAACATAAACAAAATAAAGATAATAAATATAAAAATAGGCAGACTTTTTTATAAATCTTTAGAGAGGGAGTTACATGTACTAAACTTTAAAATTTTCATTTATGATTGAATCACCTATATGATCAAAAGTTACCTTGAGTTTAGATATCAAAATCTAAAGACTAAAGCATCGAGAAATTGGTTTCTTGAAAGATTCTTAAAGACCACAAGCAGCATAAGTGTCCTACCTCTAACAGTTATCCACAAAGGTGACTGTTGAAATCTTTTTGAGGCTCGATGGTTCTCTAGTGCTAACAAGAAGGATTGTCCACTCTTAACCAAAAGGTAACTTTAAATCTTGAATCAACCAAAACTCAAGAAGAGAGAATGAAACAAGATTACACCAAGCACAATGGCTCTCAGGGAAGTGGTACAATTTTTAGGTTTTGTGTAGGTAGGAATATTGTTTAAGAAAACTAACTTTTTATCTAATAAAATATATTCTTTCAAAACATTCACAGCCTATAATCTCAAAATTAGGTTAAAATACTTCCACATTTGCCTTTAGGCCATCATATCTATATGTACTAGCTTAATCCTATTCATAGTCAAATTTCGAATGGGATAGTTTTGACAAAGTTAAAACTCCTAAAATAAGTTGAATTTATTCTCCTTGTTTTATGTTAATTAAATGGTTAGTAACTCTCCCATGCTTGGCCGAAACCCAACAAAAGTGGGCCAAAAAAATCAATCCAACAAGCTAAGGCTATAAGCATAAATGATGCCATAATTTTTTAGGGTTTTCTAGGCTAGACTTGTGTTTCCATGAATTTAATCCAATTAATTCAATTTTATTTATTCTAAATATATAAATAACATTTATTTAATAAATATAATTATCAAATAATTAAAAAATAAATAAGTAAATTGGAAGCACAATTTAGTTAGTATACACATATTGCTATGGATTTTATCACCACAAAATCCTTAATTTACTTTAAACTATTTTTAACTTAATTTTAATATTATTTAATTTTAATATTAAATATTACAATAATATTAGAAGGGTTAACAAATAAATTATGAAATAAGAGATTTGATTCTCAATCGAATCTTGAGTCTAGGTGAAATTTTATTTCAAATAGAACTAGTGTTTGTTCATCTTTACACTTCATGCCTTATTTTACACATAATTTTAATAAGAAAATCTTATTATTAATGTCTTTATTAGACAAAAAAATCTAGATTTCATAAATCTAATTTTGTCTTAAATAATTGAAATCATTCAATTAAGTATTTCACTCAAATTACCTTTTATTTAATTAAGTTATACTTAATTAAATCCTAGATTTAATTCAACAGATATACCTTATTGTGTGTGACTCATTAGGTTCCTAACATGTTGGCAATGAACATAAATAATTTTATTAATCATGTTCATAGATCAAGAGCGGGATCAGCAACCCAGCATGATCACCCAAATGTTGAAGAGTCATTATGATCTTAGAGAAATCTTTCAATAACTAGCCTATTAGTGTAGCACAGTCCTTTCACCATATATCCCAAATAGAAGATAAGCAAGGTGTAATGTTTACCCAAACCTCTATCCACATTAGTTCTTGTAACTCATGGTTAATGATCATGGATCTTTGAGGAACTATTCCTTATAACCCATTGTGCTTTGGCCAAAGATTTTAATCCAATAACCCATAGCCAAGAACACTTGAGATATGTCTCTAATGTCACTTGGAATGGTGAATCCTCTTTAGATCACTCATTCATCTACCATATGATTCAAGTTATACCTAAAGCCACCCTACCGTAAGCATCCATCTATTATGAACTTGTTCATGATGGAATCAAAGCATAATACTCCTCATATGATATGATCTGGTATCATAAGTCAAAAGACTATTATACATAAATGGCACATGGAGAACATATTCTATAGACACTTGAGTGACTTATACTAAATGGAGTTCTTATTCCAGCCATTTTTAGTGAACTTTTTCTATAAAACAAGCACTTACATTCTATTCTCAAGTATCTCATATACTCTAACCTCTATGAGATTAAAGGGTTGCATGCATCAATGCATGGAGGTGTAGCGTAGACTAATCTTTGTACATTGCCAATGCCCTATTTTGACAATATAATGACTAAAAATATTTTTAGAAACATAACTTTGATAAATAAGGAATCTTATCGTCCTAATGGTTTACTAACTCTGTAATTTAAGGGCTTCATCCATTTAGTGTTTGTATGAGCGTCAATCACACAACTAACATGAAGGAAAACCTATGTTACTATATACTTTGTAACATGTATGATGTTGTTTGACCATGTCTCCCATGTCCCAATCCGATTGGTTCAAAGGTATGCACTAACATCTCCAATTTGCACTTGAAGTAATTGTCTTGCTCTAGATGGAGTATGTATTAATTCATTTATGATAATCCCTATTATCAAGTCATCAAACCATTTAGACCTCAGTGAGACTTTGATACCATCCATATGGCCCAATGATTGTATATAACTATAGGAATCATCTTATTAGCTCGATAGCTAATGATCCAAAATAAATCATTTTAGAAGCTACAAGAAAATGATTTGTTTGATGGCTTTCAGATATAAATATGTAATCTCTCTAGTTTGGAACTCTTTTAAATATTGCATCCAAGTAATATGTCTTTTAATTGCCACTTATTCATGAATAATAACCTTTAATTTCTTATGAAAGCTCCCACTAAATCTTACATGTGCAAGATTCTTATAGGGAATTTAATTCAAAACTCCTTTTAAATTCAATTTGATTTGGACCTTAATAGATCAAGCATATATTAATTTGTTATGAATTAAGTGATAGGCTAAATTGTAGAACAATTCTACCATGACTTATTAAATGAGGAAATCATATGGCTTCTATATGCTAGCATAAATAGATATATGTTTATAACATAAAATAATACCCTCACATTCGGCCTATAATTGCCCAAACAAAACATCTAAGTGTCCAATAATAAATCATAAAGTTTCATAAACTTTCCTAGTTGGATCAACAAGCTTGATCTATATCAACTTGGTTGCCTCCTTCATGTTCAACCCATCATTATTTCTTGATACAATTACAAGTTTATGTTTGAGAATAGAGAGACCATGACATAGAACAAATTTTATGATTTGCCAATGTTTCAAAACTTTAAGAAGGCAGGTTTTGATCAATATCTATATTATTACCTTTTTCATAACCTAACTTCACTAATCCTTTCATTTGGTTCTTACAATATGTCACACATATTTAAGTGCCAATGTCTAGGTATCATATACCAAAAGAAGTGAATAAATCTCAAAACATGTGTATCTGCAAAACTTCTATAAGCTTCTTACTTTGACATATCAAAAGATTGCTTACAATCTTTACTTTATTAATCTAGCTCTTCAGAAGTATGGCGAGTTTATTTCATTTGTTTTTCTTCATAAGAAAGTGTAATGATAATACATGGATCATAATCCATGACACATTTAATCTACTTAAGTCTTAAAATATATCCTATCACATAAGGCTTGTTTAGGCTACTTTTAGATATCCAGCTTAGGAATAATTCATTAGGGATGTCGAACCTCTCACCATGATTGTCTTTATTAAACTATTCAATAAAGCTTTGAATGTTTTCAGAGCACTGATTGCCACTTACCTTTTTCGAGGTTTAGCTACCCTACTAGTCATCATCACAATGTGGTATGATCAAGGTCATTTTTATGAACTTGATAAGCTGGCCCTAACCTAGCAGATTTTTCCTGGATATGCCAATCAATTTATATTTAAGATAATTTTAATACTATGGGACTAGATATGGAGTTTGGCCTATTTAGCTTATTAGCATTAGGTATGCTTCATAGTGACAAGTTTGAAGTCACTCTTTTTGTTTATATCCTATATGAATTTGGAACATATTAACTGTCAATAACATTCATATGATAAATATTCAATCAGGTTTTAAAACTAGAATGATTATTTCTCATTATTTTTGTGTAATTATATCCCTTAATTATAATATAAGAAGTTCAACATTTGAATCCTCTTAATGAACTAGGACACTTTTATCCTTAAATTACATTGAACGACTCAACAAATTATGCAAAAACTAATTGGTAGGTAACTTAATTTACCAACTACATCTTTATGCAACTCTTAGATTAGTTAAGTTAGAACTCTTTATCTAAATACATCATATGTACTTCACCTAATCATTGCCTCTAATATCATGTGATCAAGTGAGACACATCTAAACCAAGCAATACTAGTTGAGTAAGACCCATTACTCATAACTCATGTCATTCGGGCAGAAGCAACCTTAAGTGACCTAATAAATCACCCTCAGTCGGAACTCAAGTATCTTGTTATGAAGAATGGAAAGTGTCTTATCACACTTAGCCATGGACTCAATATTTTACGGGGCCTTTTTTTTATCAAATCTTATTTAAGTCTCATCGATTTGATTTTGATTGCATGGCATTGGCATTTACTTTAAGTGCATACATCACACACACACACGCATAGACATATATATATATATATATCAACATAAAATAAATCTATTACATGCAATCTACTAGGATAATCAGTAGACTTTAATCAAAAATAGTTTCCTTGAGCCATTAGGAAACAAGGTGGTCAATTTCCTAAAGATACCAATTGCATATCGCATAAGTCTTCATGGTGATTTCCTTGGACTTCATCTTGGCACCATTTCTTTTTATCTTGGAGGACATAAATTCTCTAATACAACCTAATCTAATATCTCAACTATGTAACAATTACATGAGTTTGAAGAAACCTCGAGTTACATTCAAAGGGAATAAGGTGAAAAGAGAATTTTACAACCCTGGATAATAAAGAGATAAGGTAAGGTTCGCAGACCCTATTTATAAAAGATAAATACCAAAATAAATAAAATTAATCATTCACATGTAGTCATACTAAGGTCTAAGTCCATAACCATCCTTCATGCTCTTACAGCATAATTATAATGTATAGCTAAAATCACATGATAATCATATGTATATAATAAATGTATGAACAAATTTATAATGTTCAACGAAGCGTCTATAAGATTGGCCATAGTGATTAAAAACATTTAATCTTAGTCCTAACTTGTAGGAAAATCTTAATCCGTACATTTATCTAACCTTTAGGTGATTTGTCTCACAAGCACAAACTTTATTTGCATGCTTAAATTAGGTTAAAAAATTAACATATTTAAATAATTAAAATTAAAGTAACCTTTTTAATTAAACAATTTAAGAAAACAAGTTTCCAAATCCTTATTCTTTATTCTTTTAAGACATGTTTCTTTGAAGAATTCTAGTTGAATTGAAACTCATTAAATATTCCTAACGTTTAGGAACCAAGTTATATCAAATAATTCTTTCCTAATCCAACTTAAACTCATTGCAAAACTTAAGGAATCTAATTCCTAATTTTAAGAAATTTCACTCCTACTAGAAAACTAGTTCTAACGGAAGTAAGACTCTAATAATTAGTGCCCTCGGTTTTGGCAATCTTTTGGCCATGCGAATAGCCTTTTGACACCGACCTTTAGATGATGTTTACTGGTGTTTCAGATACTGGAAAATCAGATTAGATGCTGCCAAGAACTGATTCAAAATAGCATTCAAAAGGCATCTTTCTTGCTCTAAATCACAAGTCACAAAAAAAAACGCGGGAAGTAGCATTACCTTACCGCAAACACTAATCTTATGCCCAATTTTCCACTCCTTTGGAGGATGTTAGTATACTGATTTTAGATGCTGGAGAATCATTCAAGATGCTGCCAAAGTTCGAATCAAAGCAGCAAACTCAATGGCAACAAATTATCATGCAAATTGCAAATCACATGGATACTCCTTTCATGGTTGTGGCATCAATATGCCTTAATTTTCAGCAACCATGATCCATTCAAGAAGCATATATTCTTTGATTAACTTGTTGTCCTAAATGCATCAAGCCTATGGAACTTTTCTATAAAGATTTCAAGGTGCATTAAATGCAAGAACACATCCAAGATTAGCCTACAACACCAATCATGTGATATCACCAAGAAAATTTAAGATTGATTTTCTTTGTTTTAAATCATACTTAAATAAATCAAAATTGAATTTTATACGTTTAATATGATAAAGTCAGATTATAAAAATCAATTTTTATAACAAAGAAATCATCAAGAATAATTCCTAGAAAAATCGTAAATCATAAGGATCAGTTTCTGGGTTTCATCAATTCAACTTGCAATTGATCTAAATCAATAAAAACTAATTTTTATTAATTATTAAACCTTTTCATAATGATCAATACACATTTTAAGCATGCTGCCCAAAATTCAGAAAATTTATAAAAATTATTTTACAAATTTTTAAGGCCCTAAACTTCATAGATCTATATATGTGACATCTGAATGTCAATTACCATGAATTAGCCTATACTTAGTACATGTAATCCACAACCTATAGTCTTTGATACCACTTGAAGGGAACTCTTTTCCCGCGAAGTCCAACCTCATACATGTATTAGATTTCAAATCATCAAAACATAAACATAAACATAAATGCAACAGAAATAATAAACATAAAAGTAGCCAAACATCCCTACAGATCTTTAGTGAGGGACTTATATGTTGTGAACTTTGAAATTTTCATTCAAGATCTAATCACCCATATGATCAAAAGTTATCTTGAGTTTAGATGTTGAATTTTAAACACTAAAGCACTAAGGAATTGGTTTCTTGAAAGATTCTTGAAAACCACAAGTAGTATACATGTTTTGCCTCTAACGATTATCTACACAGGTGATTGTTGAAACCTTCTTGAGGCTTAGTGGTTCACAAATCTTAGCTAAAAAGGTTGTCATTGAATGATTCTTAAAGACCACAAGTAGTATACGTGTCTTGCCTCTAACAATTATCCACGCAAGTGATTATTAAAACCTTCTTGAGGCTTGGTGGTTCTTTAGTGCTAGATAAAAGGGTTGTCAACCTCAACGAAAAGGTAACTTTAAATTTTGAATCAACCAAAAATCAAGAAGAGAGAATGAAGCAAGAACACGCCAAGCACAATGGCTCTTAAGAAGATGTCGTAATCTTTAGGGTTTTATGTGTATGAGAATATTGATTGAGAAAACTATATTTTTATCTAATAAAATATATTCTCTCAAAATATTTAGCAGCCTACTATCTCAAAATTATGTTGAAAAACTTCTACATTAGCCTTTAAGTAATCATATCTATATATATCAACTCAATCTTATTCATAATCAACTTTAGAATGGAATAGTTTTAACATAGTTAAAACTCCTAAAACAAGTTGAATTTATTCTCCTTGTTTTATGTTAATTAAGCAGTCAACTAACTCTCCCATGCTTTGTCTAAAACCCACCAAAAGTAGGCCAAAGAAATCGGCCCAACAAGCTTGGGCTATAATAATTTTTTAGGTTTTTTAGGCTTGGACTTGTATTTCCATGAATTTAATCCAATTAATTCAATTTTCTAAATAAATAAATAATATTTATTTAATAAATATAATTATCAAATAATTATAGTAAATAAATAAATAAATTAGAAACATAATTTAACTAGTATATACACATCCCTATGGATTTTATCACCATAAAATCTTTAATTTACTTAAAAATGTTTTTAACATAATTTTAATATTATTTAATATTAATTAATATTACAATGATATTATGAGGGATAATAAATAAATTATGAGATAGGAGATTTGATTCTCAATCAAATTTTGAGTCTAGGAGAAATCCTATTTTAACTAAAACAAGTGTTTGTCCACCTTTACACTTTTATGTCTTATTTTACATATTATTTTAATAAGACAATCTTATTATTAATGTTTTCATTAGACAACAAAATCTAAATTTCATTAATCTAATTTTGTCTCAAATAATTAAACTCATTTAAGTAAGTTCTTCATTCAAATTACCTTTATTTAATTAAGTTATACTTAATTAAATCCTGAATTTAATCCAACTGATCTATCTTATTGTGTATGACTAATTAGGTTCCCAACATGTTGACAATGAACATAAATAGTCATTTTAATTATGTTCATAGACCAAAAGCGAGATCTAGTAACCGATCTTAACCACCAAAATGTTGAAAAGTTAGTGTAACCTTAAAGAAACCTTTCAATAAATAGCCTATCAGTGTAGTATAGTCCTTTCACTATAGATCCCAAATACAAAATAAGCATGGTGCAGTGTCTACCTAAACCTTTATCTATATTGGTTCTTGCAACTCATGGTTAATGATCATGGATCTCTAAGGAACTCCTTGTAACCTATTGTGCTTTGGCCAAAGACTTTAATTCAATTAACCATAGCCAAGAATACTCGAGATATGTCTCCAATGTCACTCGGAGTGGTAAATCCTCTTTGGGTTGCTCATTCATCTACCATATGGTTCATGTTGTACCTAAAACCATCCTACTATAAGCATCCATCCATTATGGACCTGTTCGTGATGGAATCAAATCATAACACTCCTCATACGAGATGACCTGGTATTACAAGTTAAAAAGACTATTATATACGACTAGCATATGAGAACATGCTCCATAGACACTTGAGTGACTTATACCAAATGGAGTCTCATTTGTGCTATGTTCAGTGAACTTGTTTCCATAAAACAAGTACCCATATGCTATCCTCAAGTATCTCATATACATCAACCTTTATTAGATCAAAGGGTTGCATGCATCCAATGCATGAAGGCTTAGCATATACTAGTCTTTGTGCATTATCAAAGCCCCATTTTAACAATACGATAACTGTGAACATTTTTAGAAACACGGCTTTGATACATTAGGATCTCGTCGTCATAATGGTTCACTAACTTTGCAAGGTCATTTTGTTTCAAAGACTTCGTTCAATTAGTGCTTGTATAAGTGTCAATCATGCCACTAACATGAAGGAAAACCTATGTTACGTTATACTTTGTAACATGTATAATATTATTTGACCATGTATCCCATGTCCCAATCTGATTGGTTTAAGGAAATACACCAACACCCCAAAAAAATATTTTACTTTTGATGGTATCTTTAATCCCCATGATCTTCCAAATTGCTCTATCAATGTAATAAGATGATGATTTCCCTATTTTCTCATTCATTTCTTTTAACAAGTAGTATCCTTCCTTCACTAAGTAGTTCCCACTTTTACCATGTGGCTATATGATTCTATCTTTCGCTCCTTTACTGATATATAATATAAGAATTTCCTTTATTGTTTTTTTCGAAAACTGTTTCCTCAATTCTTTTAACCTCTATTTTTCGTTTCCTTTATCAATAATCTCACTTTCTCTGGTCGCATTTGACATCCATTAGCATCTGGCATGATAGTTCCATCCTTGAGCCATCTGTCCTCCCATGTTTTAACTTAAAGCCTTCCATGATTTGCCACCTTATGTTATCCTTTAGGAAATCTCTACCCTCAAGCAAACTGGCCGATGCATAGGAAGCTTTTGCTCCCATTCTTGCCTTTATCAGAGACAATTTGGAAAATAAATTCTTTTTAGAATTCCTGCCCAGTATGCATCTGGCTTTTGCAATAGACGCCAACACTGTTTAGCAGGCACTATTATATTAAAAATATTGAGATCCCTAAACCCCATACTCCTTTACATTTCCCAAAGGTTAGATCTAGCCATTTTTTCCACTAAATTTTCTTTTCCTTCTTTTGTTGTCCCCACCAAAATTTTGCTATTTCCCTATTGATCTCATTACACATCTTTTGAGGAAGTTTGAAAGGCTGCATCACATACACAGGTACACCATACACCTCCGCCTTGATCAGGATTTCCCTCCTACCTTTAAGTTGGCAGAGATTTTTTCCAGGCCATCAGCTTCTTCATTATCCTCTCCTTTACATACTCCATTGATTTGCATTTAGATTTTCCCCAAAAAGTGGTATTCCCAAATAAACTCCTGTGTTGATTGAAGCCTTAATCCTTGTTGTCTCCTCCTTTTCCTTTATGGTTTCCTTTAGTGTGTTAGAACTGAAAACTAGGCTTGATATTGTCACATTAATCTACTGGGCTGTAGCATGATGATTTTTTGCATTATCACATTTATTTCCTGGCAATTATTTTTGTTAGCTTGTACAGAAAATAA
>JBBYHM010388588.1:0-14880 GCA_038381775.1 Adansonia rubrostipa | reverse complement strand
GACAAACATATATTCACATAATAGTCTTCACTCTTTTCATGATTGGGAATAATAAACTCGTTCCCCTTATTAGGATGGATGACATTGATGCTTTCGTTTCCTAAGAAAGCTTCTCTTTCCAACATTTTTTGGAGTTAAAGTTCATTTGTCAATAAGGACAAACATAGATTCACATAGTAATCTCCTTTCTTTTCATAATTGCATACCATAAACTCATTCCCCTCATTGGGATAAATGACATTAATGCATTGGTTTCATTTAAAAGGTTGTTGTTCCCACCATTTTTTAGAATCAAAGTTCATCTGTTAGTTAGGACAAAGACAGAATCACATAATAATCATCCTTTCATTTTAAGATTAGGCACCATAAACTCGTTCTACTCATGGGAATAAATGACATTGATGCTTTGGTTTTATAAGAAAAGCTTCTCTTTCCATCATTTTTTAGCGTTAAGTTATTTGTTAATTTGGACAAACATGAATTTGCATAATAATTTTGTTTCTTTTCATGATTGGGCATTATAAACTCATTCTCTTTATTAGGATAAAAGACATTGATGCTTTGGTTTCATGACAAGGGCTTCTCTTTCCATCATTTTTTAGAGTTAAAGTTCATTTATCAATTCAGACAAACTCGGATTCATATCATAATCTCCTTTCTTTTCGTGATTGGGCACCATAAACTCAATCTCTGCATTCAGATAAATGACATTGATGCATTGGTTTCATTTAAAGAGCTTTTGTTGCCATCATTTTTTAAAATCAAAGTTCGTCTGTCAATTAGAACAGAGGCAGAATCAAATAATAATCACCCTTTCATTTATGATTGGGCACCATAAACTCATTCTACTCATGCGGATAAATCACAATAATGCTTTGGTTTCAAACGAAAAGCTCCTCTTTCACTCATTTTTTAGAATTAAAGTTTATTTTTCAATTGGGACAAACATGAATTCACATAGAAATCTCATTTCTTTTCATGAATAGGCACCATAAACTCATTCCCCTCGTTGGGATAAATGACATTAATGCATTGGTTTCAGTTAAAAAGCTTTTGTTACCACCATTTTTTAAAATTAAAGTTAATCCGTCAATTAGGACAAAGATGGAATCACATAATAATCACCCTTTTTTTTCATGATTAACTCGTTCTACTAATTAGGATACATGACATTGATGCTTTAGTTTCATAAGAAAAGCTTATCTTTCCATCAATTTTTAGTGTTAAAGTTAATTTGTCAATTGGGACAAACACGGATTAACATAATAATCTCATTTCTTTTCATGATTGGGTACCATAAAACTCATTCTCTTTATTAGGATAAAAGACATTGATGCTTGGTTTCATAAGAAAAGCTTTTTTTTCCATCATTTTTTAGAGTTAAAGTTTAATTTGTCAATTGAGACAAACACGGATTCACATAATAATCTCTTTTTTCTTCATATTTGGGCACCATAGACTCATTCCCTTTATTAGGATAAATTTCATTGATGCACGGGCTTCATTTAAAATGCCTTTGTTCCCGCCATTTTTTATAATCAAAGTTTATCCATCAATTACGACAAAGATGGAATCACATAATAATCACTCGTTCTACAAATTGGGATAAATGACATTGATGCTTTGGTTTCATAAGAAAAGCTTCTCTTTCCATCATTTTTTAGAGTTAAAGTTCATTTGTTAATTAGGACAAACATAGACTCACATAATAATCTTTACTCTTTTCATGATTGGGAATAATAAACTCATTCCCTTTATTGGGATGAATGACATTAATGCTTTAGTTTCAGAAGAAAACTTCTCCTTCCGTCATTTTTTGGAGTTCAAGTTCATTTGTCAATAAGGACAAACACAGACTCACATAGTAATCTCCCTTCTTTTCATGATTGCGCACCATAAACTCATTCCCTTCATTGGGATAAATGACATTATTCATTGGTTTCATTTAAAAAGTTATTGTTCCCACCATTTTTTAGAATTAAAGTTCATCTGTCAGTTAGGACAAAGACAAAATCACATAATAATCACCCTTTCGTTTCAAGATTGGGCACCATAAACTCATTCTACTCATTGTAATAATGACATTGATGCTTTGGTTTTGTAAGAAAAGCTTCTCTTTCCATCATTTTTTAGCGTTAAGTTCATTTGTCAATTTGGACAAACACAGATTCGCATAATAATCTCATTTCTTTTCATGATTGGGCACCATAAACTCATTCTCTTCATTAGGATAAAGGATGTTGATGCTTTGGTTTCATAAGAAAAGCTTTTCTTTCCATCCTTTTTTAGAGTTACAGTTTAATTTGTCAATTGGGACAAACACAGATTTACATAATAATCTCCTTTTGTTTCTTGATTGGGAACCATAAACTCATTCCTCTCATTAGGATAAATTTCATTGATGCACTGGTTTCATTTAAAATGCCTTTGTTCTCGCCATTTTTTATAATCAAAGTTCATTCATCAATTACGACAAAGATGGAATCAGATAATAATCACTTATTCTACAAATTAGGATAAATGACATTGATGCTTTGGTTTTATAAGAAAAGCTTCTCTTTCCTTCAATTTTTAGTGTTAAAATTCATTTGTCAATTTGGGCAAACACTGATTCAAATAACAATCTCATTTTTTTTCATGATTGGGCACCATAAACTCATTCTCTTTATTAGGATAAAAGATGTTGACGCTTTGGTTTCATAAGAAAGCTTCTCTTTCCATCATTTTTTAGAGTTAAAGTTTAATTTGTCCATTGGGGTAAACATGGATTCATATAATAATCTCTTTTCCTTTCATGATTGTGCACCATAAACTCTTTCCCCTCATTAGGATAAATTTCATTGATGCATTAGTTTCATTTAAAATGACTTTGCTCCTACTATTTTTTAGAATCAAAGTTCATCTGCCAATTAGGACAAAGAAAGAATCACATAATAATCACCCTTTCATTTCATGATTAACTCATTCTACTAATTGGGATAAATGACATTGGTGCTTTGGTTTCATAAGAAAAGCTTCTCTTTCCATCAATTTTTAGTGTTAAAGTTCGTTTATCAATTAGGACAAATACAGATTCTTATAGTAATCACTTTTCTTTCCATGATTGGGCACCATAAACTCATTTCTCTCGTTGGGATAAATGACATTAATGCATTGGTTTCAGTTAAAAAGCTTTTGTTCCCACCATTTTTTAGAATCAAAGCTCATCCGCCAATTAGAATAAAGATGGAATCATATAGTAATCACCCTTTCATTTCATGATTAACTCATTCTCCTCGTTAGGATAAATGGCATTGACGCTTGGTTTCAAAGGAAAAGCTTTAATTTCAATCATTATTTAGAGTTAAAGTTCATTTGTCTACTAGGACAAACATGGATTCACATAATAATCTTCATTGTCTACTAGGACAAACATGGATTCACATAATAATCTTCATTCTCTTCATGATTGGGCAACACAAACACATTCTCCTCATTGGGATGAATGACATTGATGCTTTGGTTTCATATAAAAAGCTTCTCTTTCTATCTTTTTTAGAGTTAAAATTCATTTATCAATTAGGACAAACACGGATTCACATAATAATCTTTACTCTTATCATGATTAGACATACAAACTTATTCTTCTTGTTGGGATGAATGCCATTGATGCTTTGGTTTCATAAGAAAAGCTTCTCTTTCCATCATTTTTTAGAGTTACAGTTCATTTGTTAGTTGGGACAAACACGAATTCATATAGTAATCTCTTTTCTTTTCCTAATTGGTCACCATTAACTTATTCTCCTTATTGGGATAAGTGGCATTGATGCTTTGGTTTCATAAGAAAAGCTTCTCTTTCTATCATTTTTTAGTGTTAAAGTTCATTTGTTAATTGGGACAAACACAGATTCACATAATAATTTTTTTACTTTTCAAGATTGGGCACCATAAATTCATTCTCCTTATTGGGATGATTGACATTGATGTTTTGGTTTCATAAGATAAACTTCTTCTTCCATTATTTTTTAGAGTTAAAGTTCATCTGTCAATTAGGACAAACACTTCTTTGGTTCCATAAGAAAGCTTCTCCTTCCATCATTTTTTGGAGTTAAAGTTCATTTGCCAATTAGGACAAACATAGATTCACATAGTAATTTGCTTTCTTTCCATGATTACGAACCATAAACTTATTCCCCTCATTAGGATAAATGATATTAATGCATTGGTTTCAATTAAAAAGCTTTTGTTCTCACCATTTTTTAGAGTTAAAGTTCATTCATCAATTAGGACAAATATGGAATCACATAGTAATCACCCTTTCATTTCATGATTAACTCGTTCTACTAATTTGGATAAATGACATTGATGCTTTGGTTTCATAAGAAAAGCTCCTCTTTCCATCAATTTTTAGTGTTAAAGTTCATTTGTCAATTGGGAGAAATACAGATTCACATAATAATCACCTTTCTTTTCATGATTGGGCACCATAAACTCATTCTCCTTATTAGGATAAAAGACATTAATGCTTCGGTTTCATCAGAAAAGCTTATTTTTCCATCATTTTTTAGTGTTAAAATTCATTTGTCAGTTAGGACAAATGCATATTCACATAATAATCTCTTTCCTTTTCAAGATTGGGCACTATAAAATTATTCTCCTCATTAGGATGAATGACATTGGTGCTTTGGTTTCATCAGAAGAGCTTCTCTTTCCATCATTTTTTAGAGTTCATCTGTCAATTGGGATAAAAATAGATTTAGATAATAATCTCCATTTTTTTCAAGACTGGGCTCCACAAACTAATTCTTCTTATTTGGATGAATGACATCAATGCTTTGATTTCATAAGAAAAGCTTCTCTTTCCTTTATTTTTTAGCGTTAAAGTTCATTTTTCAATTGGGATAAACATGGATTCACATGATAATCTTTCTTTTCATGATTGGCACCATAAACTCGTTCTACTACTTGGGATAAATGACATTGATGCTTTGGTTTCATAAAAAAAGATTTTGTTCTGACCATTTTTTAGAATCAAAGTTTATCTTTTAATTAGGACAAAGATCGAATCATATAATAATCACCCTTTCTTTTCTAGATAGAGCGCCATAAACTTATCCCACTCATTGGGATGAATAACATGGATGCTTTGGTTTCATAAGAAATTCCCTTTCCATCATTTTTTAGTGTTAAAGTTCATTTGTCAATTAGGACAAACACGGATTCACATAATAATCTCTTCATTTTTCAAGGTTGGGCACCATAAACTCATTCTCCTCATTGGGACAAATGACATTGATGCTTTGGTTTTATAAGAAAAGCTTCTCTTTCCATCATTTTTTGGAGTTAAAGTTAATTTGTCAATTAGGACAAACATAGATTCACATAATAATCTCCACTCTTTTCAAATTGGGCACCACAAACTCATTCTTCTCACTGGGATGAATGACATTGATGCTTTGGTTTCATAAGAAAACCTTCTTTTTCCTTCATTTTTTAGCGTTAAAGTTCATTTGTCAATTGGGACAAACATAAGTTCAAATAGTAATCTCTTTTCTTTTCTTGATTAGGCACCATAAAGTCATTCTCCTTATTAAGATGAATGACATTGATGCTTTGGTTTCATAAGAAAAGCTCCCCTTTCTATCATTTTTTAGAGTTAAAGTTCATATGCCAATTGGGATAACACGATTCACATAGTAATCTTCTTTTTTTCATGATTGCGCACTATAAACTAATTCACCTTATTGGGATAAATGTTATTGATGCTTTGGTTCCTTTTGAAAGGCTTTTGTTCTTATCATTTTTTAGAATTAAAGTTCATCTATCAATTATGACAGAGACTGAATCACATAATAATCACCCTTTCTTTTCGTGATTAGGCACCATAAACTCATCCTACTCATTGGGAACTACAGTGACGCTTTCGTTTCATAAGAAAAGCTTATCTTTTCACCATTTTTTAGAATTAAAGTTCATTTCTCAATTAGGACAAACACGGATTCACATAGTAATCTGCTTTCTTTTCATGATTGGGAACCATAAACTTATTCTCCTCATTAGGATGAATGACATTGATGCTTTGGTTTTATAAGAAAAGCTTATCTTTCCATCATTTTTTAGAGTTAAAGTTCATGTGTCAATTGAGACAAATACGGATTCACATAGAATCTTCTTTCTTTTCATGATTGGGCACCATAAACTCATTCTCCTCATTGGGATAAAGGACATTGAGGCTTTGGTGTCACAAGAAAAGCTTTTCTTTTCATCATTTTTTAGAGTTAAAGTTCATTTATCAATTGGGACAAACATGGATTCATATAGTAATCTCTTTTCTTTTCATGATTAGGTACCATAAACTCATTCCTTTCATTGGGATAAATGACATTGATGCATTGGTTTTATTTAAAAAGCATTTGTTCCCACCTTTTTTTAGAATCAAAGTTCATCTATCAATTAGGACAAAGACGAAATCACATACTTTTTGTGATTGGGCACCATAAACCCATTCTACTATTTGGGATAAATGACATTGCTATTTTGGTTTCATAAGAAAAACTTCTCTTTCCATTAATTTTTAGTGTTAAAGCTAATTTGTCAATTAGGATAAATACGGATTCACATAATAATCTCGTTTCTTTTCACGATTGGGCACTATAAACTCATTCTCCTCACTAAGCTAAAAGACATTTATACTTTGACTTCATAGAAAAGCTTCTCTTTCCATTATTTTTTAGAGTTAAAGATCATTTGTGAATTTTGACAAACACGTATTCACATAATAATTTCCTTTCTTTTCATGATTAGGCATCATAAACTCATTCCCCGCATTATAATAAATAACATTGATGATTGGTTTCATTTGTAATGCTTTTGTTCCCACGATTTTTTAGAATCAAAGTTGATTTGTCAATTAAGACAAAGACGGAATCAAATAACAATCACCCTTTGTTTTCATGATTGGGCACCACAAACTCATTTTCTTCATTGGGGTGAATGACATTGATGCTTTGGTTTCTTAAGAAAAGCTTCTCTTTCCACTATTTTTTTGAATTAAAGTTCATTTGTCGACTGGGACAAACACGGATTCACATAGTTATCTACTTTTTTTTCATGATTGGGCACTATAAACTTATTTTTCTCATTGGGATAAAAGACATTGATGCTTTGCTTTCATAAGAAAAGCTTTTTTTTCCATCCTTTTTTAGAGTTAAAGTTCATTTGCCAATTGGGACAAACACAGATTCACATAATAATCTCTTTTCTTTTCACAATTGGGCACCATAAACGCATTCTCCTCATTGGGATAAAAGACATTTATGCCTTGGTTTCATAAGAAAGGCATTTATTTTCATTATTTTTTAGAGTTAAAGTTCATTTGTCAATTGAGACAAACATGAATTCAGATAATAATCTCCTTTCTTTTCATGATGGGGACCATAAACTCATTCTCCTCATAGGATAAATGAATTGGTGCTTTGGTTTCATAAGAAAAGTTTCTCTTTCCATCATTTTTTAAAGTTAAAGCACATTTATCAATTAAGACAAACATGGATTCACCTAAAATTCTCCCTTCTTTTCATGATTGGGCACCACAAACACATTCTCCTTATTGGAATAAATGTCATTGATGCTTTGGTTCCATTTGAAAAGCTTTTGTTCCCACCTTTTTTAGAATCAAAGCTCATTTGTCAATTAGGACAAAGATCGAATCACATAACAATCACCTTTTCTTTTCATGATTGGGCACCATAAACTCATCCTACTAATTGGGATAAATGGCATTAATGCTTTGGTTTCATAAGAAAAGCTTCCCTTTTCACCATTTTTTGGAATTAAAATTTGTTTGTTAATTAGGACAAACACAGACTCATATAGTAATCTTCTTTATTTTTATGATTGGGCACCATAAACTCATTCTCCTCATTGGGATGAATGATGTTGATGCTTTGGTTTCATAAGAAAAGCCTATCTTTCGACCTTTTTTTACAGTTAAAGATCTTGTGTCAATTGGAACAAACACGGATTCACATAGTAATCTTCTTTCTTTTCATGATTAGGCACCATAGACTCATTCTCTTTATTAGTATAGAAGATATTGTTGCTTTGGTTTCATAAGAAAAGCTTCTTTTTCCATCATTTTTTAAAGTTACAGTCCATTTTTCAATTGGGGCAAATACGGATTCACATAATAATCCCCTTTCTTTTCATGATTGGGCACAATAAACACATTCCTTGCATTAGGACAAATGACATTGATGCTTTGGCTTTATAAGAAAAGCTTTTCTTTCCATCATTTTTAGTGTTAAAGTTCATTTTTCAATTAGGACAAACACGAATTCACATAATAATCTCTATTCTTTTTCACAATTAGGCACCACAAACTCATTCTCCTCATTGGAATGAATGACATTGATGCTTTGGTTTCATAAGAAAAGCTTATCTTTCCATCTTTTTTTAGAGTTAAAGTTCTTGTGTCAATCGGGACAAACATGAATTCATATAGTAATCTTCTTTCTGAATTCACATAGTAATCTTCTTTTTTTTCATGATTGGGCATCATAAACTCATTCTCCTCATTCGGATAGAAGACATTGATGCTTTGGTTTCATAAGAAAAGCTTCTTTTTCCATCATTTTTTAGAGTTAAAGTTCATTTGTCAATTAGGACAAACACAGATTCACATAGTTACCTCCTTTCTTTTCATGATTGGGTGCGATAAACTCATTCTCCTTATTGGGATAAAAGACATTGATGCCTTGTTTTCATAAGAAAAGCTTTTCTTTCCATCATTTTTTAGAGTTAAAGTTTAATTGTTAGTAGACAAACATGGATTCACATAATAAGCTCTTTTTTTTCCAATAAACTCATTCTCCCTATTGGGATAAAAGACATTGATGCCTTGTTTTCATAAGAAAAGCTTCTCTTTCCATAATTTTTTAGATTTAAAGTTCAATTATCTATCGACAAACACGGATTCACATAATAAGCTTTTTTTTTCATGATTGGGTGCCATAAACTCCTTCTTCTCATTGGGATAAAAGACATTGATGCTTTTGTTTTAAAAGAAAAGCATTTCTTTCCAACATTTTTTAGAGTTAAGTTTCATTTGCCAATTGGGATAGATACGAATTCACCTAAAAATCTCCCTTCTTTTCATGATTGGACACCATAAACTCATTCTCTTTATTGGGATAAATGTCATTGATGCTTTGGTTCCATTTGAAATGCTTTTGTTCCCACCATTTTTTAGAATCAAAGCTAATCCGTTAATTAGGACAAAGATCGAATCACATAATAATCAACCTTTATTTTCATGATTGGGCACCATAAACTCATCCTACTCATTGGGATAAATGACATTGATGCTTTGGTTTCATAAGAAAACCTTCTCTTTCCACCATTTTTTCGAATTAAAGTTTGCTTGTTAATTAGGACAAACATGGACTCACATAGTAATCTGCTTTGTTTTCATGATTGGGCACCATAAACTCATTCTCCTCATTGGGATGAATGACATTGATGCTTTGGTTTCATAAGAAAAGCTTATCTTTCCATCTTTTTTTAGAGTTAAAGTTATTGTATTAATTAGGACAAACACGAATTCAGATAGCAGTCTTCTTTCTTTTCGTGATTGGGCACCTTAAACTTATTCTCCTCATTAGGATAGAAGATGTTGATGCTTTGGTTTCATAAAAAAAGCTTCTCTTTCCATCATTTTTTAGAGTTAAAGTTCATTTGTCAATTTAGACAAGCATAGATTCACATAGTCATCTCTTTTCTTTTCATGATTGGGTGTCATAAACTCATTCTCCTTATCGGAATAAAAGACATTAATGCCTTGTTTTCATAACAAAAGCTTCTCTTTCCAACATTTTTTAGAGTTAAATTTCAATTTTTAGTTGGGATAAACATGGATTCACATAATAAGCTTCTTTTTTTCATGATTGGGCGCCATAAACTCATTCTTCTCATTAGGATAAAAGATATTGGTGATTTGGTTTCAAAAGAAAAGCATTTATTTTCATCATTTTTTAGAGTTAAGATTTATTTGTCAATTGGGACAAATACAGATTCACATAGTAATCCTCTTTTTTTTCTCATAATTGGGCACCATAGACTCATTCTCATCATTGGGATAAATGACATTGATGCTTTGGTTTCATAAGAAAAGCTTCTCTTTCCATCATTTTTTAGAATTAAAGTTCATTTGTCAATTGGGACAAACATAGATTCACTTAATAATCTCCTTTCTTTACATGATTCGGTACTATAAACTCATTCTCCTCAATGGGATAAATGTAATTGATGCCTTGGTTCCATTTGAAAAGCTTTTGTTCCCATCATTTTTTATAGTCAAATTTCATCTGTCAATTAGGACAAAGACTGAATCACATAAAAATTACCCTTTCTTTTTATGATTGGGCACCATAACTCATCCTACTCGTTACGATAAATGAGATTGATGCTTTGGTATCATAAGAAAAGCTTAGCTTTCCATCATTTTTTTGAATTAAAGTTCGTTTATCAATTGGGACAAACATGGATTCACATAGTAATCTACTTTCTTTTCATGATTGGGCACCATAAACTCACTCTCCTCATTAGGATGAATGACATTGATGCTTTGGTTTCATAAGAAAAGCTTATCTTTCCATCATTTTTTATAGTTTGAGTTCATGTGTCAATTGGGACAAACACGGATTTACAGAGTAATCTTCTTTCTTTTAATGATTGGGCTCTATAATCTTATTCTCCTCATTGGGATAAAAGACATTGATGCTTTGGTTTCATAAGAAAAGCTTCTCTTTCCATTATTTTTTAGAGTTAAAGTTCATTTGTCAATTGGGACAAACACAGATTCATATAGTAATCTCTATCCTTTTCATGATTGGGCACCATAAACTCATTCACCTCATTGGGATAAATGACATTAATGCATTGGTTTCATTTAAAAAGAATTTGTTCCCACCATTTTTTAGAATCAACGTTCATCTATCAGTTAGGACAAAGAAAAAATCACATATGTTTCATGATTGGGCACCATAAACTGTTCTACTATTTGGGATAAATGACATTGATGTTTTGGTTTCATAAGAAAAGCTTCCTTTTCCATCATTTTTTAGTGTTAAAGCTCATTTGTCAATTGGGACAAACACGGATTCACATAATAATCTCGTTTATTTTCATGATTGGGCACCATAAACTTATTCTCCCCATTAGGATAAAAGACATTGATGCTTTGTTTCATAAAAAAGGCTTATCTTTTTATCATTTTTTAGAGTTAAAGTTCATTTGTCAGTTTGGACAAACACGTATTCACATAATAATCTCCTTTCTTTTCATGATTAGGCATAATAAA
This sequence comes from Adansonia rubrostipa, assembly GCA_038381775.1. Taxonomy (NCBI): domain Eukaryota; kingdom Viridiplantae; phylum Streptophyta; class Magnoliopsida; order Malvales; family Malvaceae; genus Adansonia; species Adansonia rubrostipa. Next base: position 3,542 of record JBBYHM010388588.1, on the reverse strand, counting down.
CTCATTCCCTGCATTATAATAAAAGACATTAATGTATTGGTTTCATTTATAATGCTTTCATTCCCACGATTTTTTAGAATCAAAGTTGATCTGTCAATTAAGACAAATACGTAATCAAATAATAATCACCCTTTGTTTTCATGATTGGGCACCACAAACTCATTCTCCTCATTGGGATAAAAAACATTAATGCTTTAGTTTCTTCAGAAAAGCTTCTCTTTCCACCATTTTTTTGGAATTAAAGTTTGTTTGCCAATTGGAACAAACACGGATTCACATAGTTTTCTACTTTTTTTTTCTTGATTGGGCACCATAAACTCATTCTCCTTATTGGGATAAAAAGCATTGATGATTTGTTTTCATAAGAAAAGCTTCTGTTTCCATCATTTTTAGAGTTAATGTTTGTTTGTCAATTAGGATAAACATGGATTCACATAGTAATCTCCTTTCTTTTCATGATTGTAGCACCATAAATGCATTCTCCTTATTAGGATAAATCACATTAGTGTGTTGGTTTCATAAGAAAAGCTTCTCTTTCCACCATCTTTTAGAGTTAAAGTTCATTTATTAATTGGACAAACACAGATTCACCTAAAAATCTCCTTTTTTTTCATGATTAGGCAAAATAAACTTATTCTCCTCATTGGGATAAATGTCATTAAAACTTTGGTTCCATTTGAAAAGCTTTTGCTCCTAACATTTTTTAGAATCAAAGCTCATCTGTCAATTAGGATAAAGACCAAATCACATAATAATCGCCCTTTCTTTTCATGATTGGCCACCATCAACTCATCCTACTTATTGGGATAAATGATGTTGATGCATTGGTTTCATAAGAAAAGCTTTTCTTTCCACCATTTTGTGGAATTAAAGTTCGTTTGTCGATTAGGACAAACATGGATTCATATCATAATCTGCTTTGTTTTCATGACTGGGCACCATAAACTTATTCTGCTTATTGGGATGAATGGCATTGATGCTTTGGTTTCATAAGAAAAGCTTATCTTTCCATTATTTTCTAAAGTTAGGGTTTTTGTGTCAATTAGGACAAACACAGATTCACATAGGAATCCTTTTCCTCTTCATGATTGGGTACCATAAACTCATTCACCTCATTGGGATAAAAGACATTGTTGCTTTGGTATCATAAGAAAAGCTTCTCTTTCCATCATTTTTTAGAGTTAAAGTTCATTTGTCAATTAGGACAAACGCGAATTTAGATAGCAATCTTATTTCTTTTCATGATTGGACACCATAAACTCATTCTCCTCTTAGGATACAAGACATTGATGCCTTGTTTTCATAAGAAAAGCTTCTCTTTCAATCATTGTTTAGAGTTAAATTTCATTTGCCAATTGGGACAAATGTAGATTCACTTAATAAGCTCCTTTCTTTTCACGATTGGGCACCATAAACTTATTCTTGTCACTGGGTTAAAAAACATTGATGTTTTGGTTTTATAAGAAAAGCATCCCTTTCCATCATTTTTTAGAGTTCAAGTTCATTTGACAATTAGGACAAACACAAATTCACATAGTAATCTCCTTTCTTTTCTTGATTGGGCACCATAAACTCACTCTCTTTATTGGGACAAATGACATTGATACTTTGGTTCATTAAGGAAAGTTTCTTTTTTTGTCATTTTTTAGAGTTAAAGTTCATTTGTCAATTCAGACAAACACAGATTCACATAATAATCTGCCTTCTTTTCTTGATTGGGCACCATAAACTCATTCTCTTCATTAGGATATATGTCATTGATGCTTTGGGTCCATTTAAATAGCATTTGTTCGCCCATTGTTTAGAATAAAAGTTCATCTGTCTATTAGGACAAAGACCAAATCAAATAATAATCACCTTTTATTTTCATGATTGGGCACCATAAAGTCATCCTACTTATTGGGATAAATGACGTTGATGCTTTGGTTTCATAAGAAAAGCTTCTCTGTCCACCATTTTTTGGAATTAAAGTTCGTTTATCAATTGGGATAAATAAGGATTCATATAGTAATCTGCTTTTTTCATGATTGGGCACTATAAACTCATTCTCCTAATTGGAAAGAGTGACATTGATGCTTTGGATTCATAAGAAAAGCTTATTTTTCCATCATTTTTTAGAGTTAAGGTTTAAGTATCAATTGAGACAAATATGGATTCCTATAGTAATCTTTTTTTTTCATGATTGGGTGCCATAAACTCATTCTCCTCATTGGGGTAAAAGGCACTGATGCTTTGGTTTCAAAAGAAAAGCTTCTCTTTCCACCATTTTCTAGAGTTAAAGTTCATTTGTCAACTGGGACAAACATGGATTCACATAGTAATCTTCATGCTTTTCATGTTTTGGCACCATAAACTCATTCTTCTCACAGGGATGAATGACATTGATGCTTTTGTTTCAAAAGAAAAGCTTCCCTTTCCATCATTTTTTTAGTTAAAGTTCATTTCTCAATTGGGACAAACATGAATTCCTATAGTAATCTCCTTAATTTTCATGATTAGGCACCATTAACCTGTTCTCCTTACTGGGATAAATGACATTGATGCTATGGTTTCAAAAGAAAAGCTTTTCTTTCCATCAGTTTTGAGAGTTAAAGTTCATTTGTCAATTGGGATAAACTCAGATTCACATAATAAACTCTTTTCTTTTCATGATTGGGCACCATAAACCCATTCTCCTCATTGGGATAAAAGATATTGATGCTTTGGTTTCATAAGAAAAGCATATTTTTCCATCATATTTTAGAGTTAAAGTTCATTTGCCAATTGGGACAAAATGAATTCACATAATAATCTCCTTTCTTTTCATGATTGGGCACCATAAACTCGTTTTCCTCATTGGGATAAATGACATTGATTTTTTGGTTTCATAAGAAAAGCTTCTCTTTCCATCATTTTTTTAAAGTTAAAGTTCATTTATCAATTGGGACAAATATTGATTCACATAATAATCTTAATTTTTTTTCAAGATTTGGCACCATAAATGCATTCTCCTTATTGGGATAAAGGATATTGATGCTTTGGTTTCATAAGAAAAGCTTATCTTTCCATCATTTTTTAAAGTTAAATTTTTTTTGTCAGTTGGGGCAAATACGGATTCACATAGTAATCTTCTTTCTTTTCATGATTGGACACTGTAAGCTCATTTCCTCAGTAGGATAATTGACATTAATGCATTGGTTTTAAAAGAAAAGCTTCTCTTTCCATTTTTTTTAGAGTAAAAGTTCATTTGTAAATTGTGACAAACACGAATTCACATAATAGTCTCATGTCTTTTCATGATTGGGCAGCATAAACTCATTCTCCACAGTGGGACAAATGTCATTGATCTTTCGTTTCATTTGAAAAGCTTTTGTTCCCACCATTTTTAGAATCAAAGTACATCTATCAATTAAGATGAAGATAGAATCATATAATAATCACCATTTCTTTTAATGATTGGGCACTATAAACTCATCCTACTCATGGGGATAAATGACATTGATGCTTTGGTTTCATAAGAAAAGCTTCTTTTTCCATCATTTTTTAGAGTTAAAGTTCATTTG